>PVLD010017223.1:0-42547 GCA_004027595.1 Dinomys branickii
GAACTCAGGGCCTTGCGCTTACCGGGCAAGCACTTACACCACTGAGCTATACCTCCAGCCATAAATGAAGGAAGGAAACATCTGTTCCTTTTCTTTTTTTCCCCGGTACCAGGGATCGAACTCAGGGCCTTGTGCTTACCGGGCAAGCACTTACACCACTGAGCTATACCTCCAGCCCAAAGGAATTTAAGGTGTCTTTTTTTTTTTTCCGGTACCAGGGATCGAACTCAGGACCTTGCACTTGCCAGGCAAGCGCTTATGCCACTGAGCTATACTCCCAGCCCCACTTTGTTCTAAAATAGACAGTTATTTTTTGTGGAGAAGGGCATTCTTTAGTTAATCTTTCAATGTATTGCCTTAGGTATAACTGGACCTAGGTTCTTGTGTTCTGTGTTCTGGAGGAAGTCTTAACAAAAGCTTTGTAAGCCCTGGTGCCAACACTAAATGTTTTGCTGTGCTATGTAGAAAGGAATGATAACAGGCTAGCTATCTAGTGAAGTCTCATGCCTATGGTAATTGAGTTGTATTGTTCTTGCTAAAACGGTTACTGTCCACCCGGTGGCCCAGGTGCCTCTTTTGTTTTGTCTCAATAAAAGGTTATGGAAAAGGTGATTCTGGGGCTACAGTCAGGAGAACTGTAACCCCCTGATCCCAGACATTGTCTCTCATGTATTTCTTTTTCTTCTAACTTCTTATTCATCTGCGGGGACCTCGTTTTTGGGACCTGTTCACCCTGGACAGAAACGAAAATTAGACCAACAATTTTTGTTCTGAGAAAGGAGGTGGAGGAGGGAGGGATTTGTGTTCGCTGACATCTGCATTTGAATTCTTCCATATCTTTCCAACTTAATGCTCTCAAGATAATGTGAATCTCCTGCTTCAGTTTTATTTTTAATACCTGTCCAAGTCCTTTAGGTGTAAGTACTATCTATTGGGAAAGATTATGCCTGTAATGTTTACTTACTCTTCTTTATTCTCAGTCTCCCAGATAAAAGTCCTCAGCATAACAGCAACCTTCCAAGAGTATCACCACCTTGTAACAGACTAGCATGATCCTGTTAGCTCCTTGGCTAGCGCATGACATTTACCTTTGTCTCTGCTTATGAGACCCCATGGAGTCTGCCAGCACTTTCGCTTTTGTCTCAGTCTCAAATAACACATACTGTCATTGTACCCAGGGTGATCCACTTGGGAGAGAGTACTTCCTGTGCCAGTAGCCTTAGGCTCTTTGGGAGTAAATGCTCTGCTTTTCAAATGTACATGTAATGGAGGAGCCCGAATGCTCTTGTGAGGGTCAGGCTCACTAAACCTAATTCTAGAGTTTCTGCTGTATCTATGTATTTTGGACTACTGATGTCAATAGATTAATGTGTTGTTGTTTTTTTTAAAGAAATTATCCTAAGGTTCACTGACACAAAATGTGGGCAAGAAAAACTGGTGATAGCTATGAATGGATGGTTGCAGAATCCGTTATCTGAGCGGCACAGAAACCATGGATTCAGAGGGCTCTGGGAAAAAAAATTTAGGTAATCCTACCAAGTAAGTCACTGAGACAAAAGTTGTTCAAGGGTGTAGGAAAATCAAGGAGAAAAAAGCTATAAATAAATTATGAGGAGGTGCAGATAGGAGGGCATGAAAAGTAGAAATGAACAAAATGTAGTATGGACTATATGTATATATTTCACTTTTCCTGTTTGATAGCAAAATATGATTTAAAAATCTATCATGACACTGTAACCTGCCATATAATCATCATGCAAACTACAGTCTGGGGATGTAGAACAGTCTTACCCACTCTACATATTGAGGCGTGGGAAGGGGGCTTTGTAGCACAGTGGCAGGGCTAGCCTAGCATGCGTGAGTCCCCAGGATTCACCTCCAATATTAAAAAAAAAACCATAGAAGTGCTTAAATCCATCCAACTTCACAGTAAAAATTCTATAGGAAAAAATTATTCTGATTTATATTCTGAATCTTTGTCAGAGGACAGAACTGTCAACAGGTGTGTGTGCCTGTGAGTTACTGATTTAACATTTGTAAGAGCTACTCATAAAAATCAAACATGATTACTGGCTCTCTCTTCTTCACTGTCCTAGAAATTCTGATGAACATATGTTTACTGACGTAAGTTTAACTTTATATATATATATATATATATATATATATATATATACTCACAACAGGCAGTGGATGTGTAAATTTTAAAATATCATAGCAAAAGACACGTTACCACTAGTTTCTCACAGGAACTCCTCCTCTCTTCTTTACTCCTACATTTATCCCAGCACTCTTGCCAGTTTCTGAAGCAGCTCTGGAATCCTCTTTCGTGAGTGTCTTTAAGAGGTATTATCGAAAAAATAAAATGAATGCTGCTACCAAATGGCATCCAATGGAAAGGAAGGATTATAAAAACTCTATGGCATCTTTAACAACCTTATCCACCGGATCTGCCTCCATGTGACTGCCAGCTCTTTCCCAGAATCAAAACGACCATGGAAGAGAAACATTTTTTAAAGATTCAGAGCATCATGACAGCCCAAACAGCACAACTAAAGCTGGTCATAACCCAGAATTTCCAGAATTGCTTTGGAAAGTGGCAGGTGGCTAAGTGTGTTCTAAGGCAGGTGAAGTAGTTTCAGGGGATTAATATATTTTATTATGTAGTTACTGACTGTTTTACCCTCCAAGAAACTACTAAGTAGGGAAGACGACTGTGGATTGTGACAAGACTTCACATTCCTGGTTCCCAAATAAATGCTTTCTGACCTTTTTCATATTGTGGCCACAAAGAAAATTGTACGTGTTACATTTTCTCGAAAATCACATGGGTAAGAATTCCTGTATAAAGTTTTGTGAGAGCCAGATGTGGTGGCACACACCTGTAACCCCAGCATACGGGAGGCTGAGGCAGGAGGATCATTGCGAGTTCGAGACCAGCCTGGGCTACAAAGTGAGCTCAAGTCCAGCCTGAACTACATAGAGAGACCCTGTCTCAAAAAGACAAAAAATAAATAAATAAATAAATAAATAAAGTTTTGTGAGAAAAAAGAAAAGTATATTGCCCAAATATTATGGAAAAACAATAAAGTATTGGGGAAAAGACAAAGCATTGGATTTGTGCAAATATTCTCTACAGTTCTTCAGTGGCATTTCAAGAGCTGGGTGTCACTCAATGCACTTGCCAGGTCCAAACGCGGTATTGTTAGATATTATTAGGTACTTTCTAATATTTTCATAAGAACATCAGGTTGTTTCACAACCATTGTGTTTCTATTTAGGTTGAATGCCTTAAATAAATACACGCAATTCTTAGTAAAATGTTTTCCTCATCATGCTTTTAACATGCTGTTATTTTTTCTCAAAGAAGCGAATGATCAGAGATAGGAAAGTTTATCTTGTACAGCCTTTAAACTTTTACAATAGTCGAATTCCCTGCAACAACGCAAGCATATTTCATATCCCCTCAAAAGCTTTAAACCAAATATTTGAAAATAAGGATGAAGTTCTAATATGGAACAGCCATGCGTTATTGAAACAACTAGCTACCATACTGTGAGTGGAGAGCCCAGCCACAAATCAGTGCAGTCTATAAGAAGACACATTTGGGGCACTGCCCAGCCACCCCCAACCCGTTCTCCCCACCGCTGGCCGCACCTTGGGCTGCAATCTGTGCTCCTTGGGAACCTGGACCGCGAACTCCTCTGGCAGCTGCTCGGGGCCCGGGTCCACGGTGGGCAGTGACGCGCTCGGCGGTCGGGTGCTGAAGCAGATGTCTGGGTGGCAGAGCGCCTCCTGGGCTACGCTCGGCGTGTCGCAGTGGAGCAGCAAGGGCTGGATGTCGCTCACTGTGCTTGCCACCTGCGGGGACCGCAGGGCGCACCATCAGACCCGCACAGCTCAGCTGGCTCGGGCAGCCTCTGCAGAGGCTATTCCCAGGCATCCCTGCTGCAGGCTACAGGCTCCGTTCTCCAGCCACCCCAGGCCCCCCAGAAAACCCTGGACCTCAGCAATCAACTTCCTGACCCTTGTGTAGCAAGTCTGTTAATTCAAAGGAAAAAAACAAAAAAAACAAAAAAACCTCCTGATGGTCCCTAACACTATTACAAACGGAGCACAGTTATGGAAAGGAGTGTATGCTAGTTATCTGAAAAGATATAAATGTTATTTATATTGTTATAGCTACACACTCTGGACACAAATTATGGGCACTGATATCTACATAAGAGTCAATAAAATTATTGGTTACTGAACTCAAGTATTACACAGAACAGTTTGATAAGGTAATGGGTGAAGAACGTTTCAGTTCTAGAATTTTTTTTTTTTTTTTTTGGCGGTACTGGGGATCGAACTCAGGACCCTGCACTTGCTAGGCGGGCGCTTATTCCACTGAGCTATATCCCCAGCCCTGAAGAACGTTTCAAAAGGTAACTTTTTGTTGTTTGTTTATTTTGTTTTGTTGGGTGTATGGCTACACTTACATGGACGCTTTTATACTTATTTATGTGTTTTCAGGATATTTAGCTGACAGTTTTTGAAAGCGATTAAGCAGTGTGACAGATATTAAGGTGAAAGGATATACATACATTTTTGTCATTTACATACACAGTGATTTTACTGACAAATGGTACATATTACATAAATGAATAAATATGGAAGACTAAGACAGTAATGAGAAAATAAAATCACATATGATTTTTAAATAATTCACGAAACAGTCATACATTATATGATATGAAAAATTAGAGCTATTTAAGTACAGTATTTTTTGGTAAATCAATACACAGGATACATATTTCTCTATACTAACTACAGTTTATTTAATAAGTAGAAATGATAATGAAGATGTACCTACCAAAAAAAGTAAAATATATTACAAAGGAACGTATCTTGCTCTACGCAAATGTTAGCATATTATAACATGCATGTTTAAAAACACATTAATTATACTATATGACTGTCATTAAACAGCAGAGAAATTAAGAAAATCAATAATATAAGAGAATTTCATAATCATTCTAACACAAGATTACACAGCGGTGCTACAATGTATTACTAAAGCAATATTTACAAATTAAGAGTAAAAACTATATCCCCCCAATCATACGATAGGACACAGGCAGCTCTTATAGAAATAGAAGTCATATTATGGTATCTGTTAATCCATATAAGTCAGAGATAATATTGTGAAACAACTATCTGAATTTGAACATCATAGGATCAGTAAAATATATATGTAAGGGATATCTGGAGGTCACTGGTAGCCTGTATGAACGAAACAGGTGTCCAAGAAGGGAACAAGTTTCAAGAGTAAAGTTGTGAAAATCCAAAACTCTGAATAAATGCTTTCTTTGATGCTCCATTTCAGCGACTCCTCTTCTAATTTTTTGGCCTCTAAAATGTCATCTCATTGCTCACAATGACAATGTAACAGTTTAATATATTTTTACAGTTTTTACTGGTAGACATATTTCCCTAAAATTTATACAACTACTCTATGAAATGGAAATGTATAGGAAGTATAGGAAGGTATATTATTTATAAGCCTCAGGTATAATAAAGTTGGAAGTTTTTCTTCTCAGTCAAGTTCACACACATGCGCACGAGCGATGGAACGTGCGCTTACTGCTCATTCATTCAACAAATATTTATCAAGTACTCAGCAGCTGTCAGGCCTCCTTGTAGGTGCTAGAGAATTTGTAGAACAAGAGATCATGCATCTACTTTAATGAATCATCCATCTAGCAAGAGTGATAGAGTTTGCATAGGTAAAATTTTAAAAGTACTTTTAGCTATGAATAGTCTACAGTTAAATAGGATAATATGTAAAGGCTCCATTACTTGAGGCTTAAAGAAGGTACCTACAATGAGGACCCAAGATCAGGTTTTAATGAAGCCTAACATTGCTAGTCAGACAAAAATGAGAAGTAAAGAGCAGTCTACATACTACAAAAGCCTCCAAGCTGTAGCAACACAGGTATGTTCAAGAAACAGCACACCAGCCATGCGTGGCGGCTCACTGCTCTAAGCCCAGCACTCAAGAGGCTAAATAAGCTAGGAGGATTGCTACAAGTTCAAGCTCAGCCTTGACTACTGAGTTCCGGGTGTGATTGAACTGCAGAAGAAGACTAGAGACTGTGCCAATCAATAAGTAAATAAAAATTAGCGCCATGCAGATATAGACACACTGGTCAAGAGAATCAGCTTGTAATGACTTCAGAAAGTAAACAACAGCTGGACCATAACCTTGGTAAACCAGAGTTGTGAGTTGAGTATTTAAAGTATCTATGTAAGTCACTTAATAAAACTCTTGGGAAGAAAGTATATGGCGTGGGAGGGAAGGAAGTATATGGCACGGGAGGGAAAAATGAAAAAAAAAAAGGAATGATGATCTTCTATAAGCTAGAGATCAAATATTTCCAGGAAGGATAAATTTCTAGAATAGCTAGAGTAGGCCACTGATTTATGTGCATATAGGATGGAATAAAACATCAGCTGACCAAGACAACCATGTGTGTAGCTAAAGAATCCCATCATGAGTGAGATAAATGTGCTTCAAGCAGAACTAGACAATGAACTTTCGAGGACCAAGAAAGACTAGATTTTTATTGTGGAATTAAAGGATTTCATGAAGCGAGTGGAAAAATGGAAGAACATCAAGTTAAATAAACTTAACTTTTAAACTAGAGGAAATAAAACTTTGAAGATTTTCATTAAAACTAAGGCGATTCATGTTTCTATGGCTAATATCTCTATATATTGTCCATCTCTATGTTTTGAAAGAAGTCAGAGGCAGTGATCACTGATCACTGATCCAGTTTTGATCAAAACTAGAAGGTTTGTACCTGCTGTTCACATGGACAAGGACTATTAGGACAGAGATCACATCCTTTATTCTAAAAATATCTTTTATATGCTATTCCTAAGATATTGTGTGACTTTTGTAAATATACTTGTCTTCCTGAAGCCTATTATAATAAAAATACTTTTTTTAAAAGAGTCTCACTGTGTAGCCCAGCTGTCCTTAAACTTACAATCTTCCTACATCATCATACCCAACAAAAATTTGCCTTTAACAAACATCACAGCTAACAGTCTGATATTCCACCAGAAGTGTGGAATCTTATGTCTGTAGAGACCCCTTCAGCTCCTGTGCTGGACAATAGCCTCTCTAAAGCATCCCTGCTAAAGCTCTATTCTTCACTCACATGAGAAAGCTGTGAGGAAATCCCCAATATGCCCCTGGGGCACAGTTGTGTTTAAAATAGCAACATTCCTCATGTCAAGGAAGGCGACACTCACACCCTGGCATTTTTCACCCACTGGTTTCAATCCTGTACAATGGCTACACAAACATATCATGGTACTTCTTAAAGGTATGTACTTCTCAGATGTCTGAAAACCTTTGCACACTAGTTTTCTCTTGCCTTCTCCAGATCTTTTAGCAGAAATGATTTGTCCAAGTAGTCATGAAAAATACCACCAACATATTACAGCATTAACTAGAATTTGACGGCATTCTGCTTTACAGTCCCTCCCCCACCTACATGGAAGAGAACAGTTTTAAACTCTGTTCTATGTAATTCTAGGAGGTCCCAAAGAGAACTGTGGCTCTGGGACAGAAATTGGTGATAAGCTCAATGTACCTGATGCTTTCTTTGTAACCTTCACAGCAAGAGAAACTTCTTTTTCTTTCAAAAGTTGCATATCTGTCTAAGACTTCATTTGAATAAAATGGAGGATGTATGTGTTTTTTTGAAGTCTGAATTGTGTTACTCACAGATAGTATTTAGTACTCACTGTGAGTAATATGAGTTACAGCTACATTTGTACCTTCCACACAATCCTGGGAAATAGCCAGGTACTTTTTACATGTTAAGAGATGCAGAGAAGGGAAGGAAATGGAGGGGGTCCGAGAAAAATTTACAAATATCATGTGCAGGTACCAACTCCCGACGATGAATGGAATCATTTTACACTACAAACATGTACCAAATTAAATATACACACACACACACACACACACACACACACACACAAAGAGCTTTTTAAAAAAATAAATACTTTCCATTCTCCTAGAAGGCAAACATGAAATATAATATCATTTTATTACCTACCGAACTGATCAGAATATTTACCCCACATTCATGTATTGTCTTCTAAACACCAAAGACCAACAGAACATCCAAGTCTCAGAATGTGAGTTCTGCACTGACGTAAGATGTACTAAAAAGTAAAGTAAGTGTTTAAGATATACAGAACTTTTGATGGTGACGACAAAGTTTCCATATGATCTGTGGAACATGCAGTGGATGCACATGTGGGAAGAGCAGAGGCGAACTGAAGACTAACCGGCCTCCTGTGAGCACAGAGGAGGACAAGAGCAAAGTTTATGCAGCTGAGATTAAGTTGTTCACCGGAGCATCTATTCGTGGATAATGTGAGGCAGATCCATCTTATGCTACTTTAGCTGTTTCTTCTGGTGTTTGGGTGGACAAAGGCAGGACAAGGAGCCTAAGGCTCCTGACTCCTCTGCCTAAGGGCCAAGAGCCCCCCTAGCTCCCGCTGTGTTAAACTAACTCTGTCTCTTTTTTCATTCACCCTCATTTGCCCAGGGACAGGGTGACGATCTAGCAGAACTGTGTCCCTGCATGTGACACCCTGTGTGTGGAGAGCCGGAGGAGTGGCCTGGTTCCCCATGGGTGGTGCCTGGGACAAGGTCCAGGGGACTTTTGCTACAGACAGGAGCCCAAAATACCACATTTCAATGGTGCAAGCTTTCAGAGATCAATATGACTTATAAATGAGAAAAAGTTAAGCACCTCTTCTAAAAATAGCAGGCTTTTTCTTTCTTTTGTTTTCTTTGTTTCTTTTTTCCTTAGATGAATAACTAATATAATTCAGTCAACTATTCATCTTCTTCCTCCAAACAGATACTGGTTCACTTAGTGTGTTCAGAGTATAAATCAAATGCTAGGCTGACAAGCTAAGGTACTTCTCAGACACAATAAATGCTGACAAGACAATACATGAGCATATATATCACAGTTATAAGTAATTTAACTTCTATAAATCAAGATTTATTTTACAAGTCATTTATTTTTCTGTTTTTAAGCAGTATTTTACTGCATTATTGGGGAATTGTGAAACTTCGTTTAATTTATATGCTAATATAGATATGACCCTACCCTACATAGTATTCAATTTTGTCTTTCATAATTATCTCTGGGATACAAAATGCTCAGTTTCCTGTATGTAACTACCTGATCCTTTGTCAAGCTGCCCTGCTTAGCAGGAAATCTTCCTCAGTATTCGGGTTGTGGAGTACCACTTTCCCAAAATTTCATCACACTTCATATATTTGAATATATGAATAATGTATGTAAAGTATTATGTAATCCAGACACATACGATAATACATGTAAAAGTATCAAATTTTACAATATTTCCATTCTGCGTTCTTCTAAAATCTACTTAAATTTTGTTTTGATTTCTACAGTTTAAGCAAAAACAGTATTGTTTTCCTCTTTAAGTGAAGATTTTTAAATTTTAATTATTTTATTATGTTTTTGCTCATTCTTCATATGCTGCTTTGGCTGATTCATTTCTGGTTTACAACATAGGCCTACAAAAGAAGGCAAGTGCTCAGTGGGTAATAAAAATGTTTGTCAATGCCTAAGAGATGATTAAGAAAGTTTAATTTGAATTTAGTTTGAAGAAACTATTTGAAATACATCATTACATGTAGAAATTGATGTCTGTGGGCCCATTTTTTCATCTCAAAATTGCTGCTACTGCTATTATGATTTTCTGGATTGTTTAGCATTTTCACTGAAATACTGTAAGCAAAACTGTTTAGCTAATTGGAAAATGCCATGTAAAAGAATAGTATGAATAGTTCTAACAGCAAATGACTGACACCTGGATGTCTGTCCAAAGTGTCTCCCATCCTATCAATCAGAGAGGGAGAAACTGTTGCTTTCATTTCCTATCTTGTAATTAAAGGCAAATTTTCTAATTTTGCTTCCTTGTACACACTGGAAAGACTCTGTTCCCCATGCACCTTCATTTAGACCATATAGAAGATTATACCTTTCCTGATTTGTTTATAAGGTGTGTATAGCTGAGTTTCTCCACAGGCTGAGTAGTAACCTCTAATGACAGTCACACAAGTTCTAACTCAAGCACCTAAGGTTGCTACTGGGTAAAAATTACAACATGGATGTTCTAAAGCAGAGAGAAAGAAATGTTTCCATTCTGGGTCTTACAAGAAAATCACTCAGTAGTTATACATTCTCCTTCTTTGTATGATGAAGCAACTTTCACGGTTGATGGAAATCTTATTCAACCCCAAATTTTCCCTGTCCAAACTGTTTCAGCGATGGCTGGTCTGCCTTGAGTGAGAAATTTGCTCTCAGACTAAGTTCCTTGCTCTTTCTTCACAAAATAAGCCACTGTGTTAACAAATAAAGTAAGCTTTTGTCAGAAGACTGAGGAAATGAGTCACAGATGCATCATGGGACATTCCGAGAAAGGCCCAACAGGCAAGTGCTTCGTTGGGTATGGAGCAGAGGGACATTTAGTCTGCTATGGTAGAAAGTACAGTAATCAAATTTTAAAGATTACTTTTAATGGCTTTCCCATTTGACAGTTTCTATATCCTATACACAGAGGGAAAAACTGTCACTTATTGCAATACTTGCTCACTTCGGAATGCTCTAATGTACATATCTCAAGCACTTGAGAAAAGAAATAAGCAAAATTTCTTTTAGTGAAATAATTATATGGAAATTTAACTTTTAACAGAAGATGTACTTATTTTTATTCAAATTAAACAAAATGCACATTATGTATGTTACCCATGAGAGAAATGACAATGCTAATTACAGATTTTACTTTCCTACACAAAAATACCTACATCTTTGCTAATGTAACCCAAATAAACTTAAATTCCTGGTAATAAGAATAAAACTTTGGAATGTGTTGTTTGTACAATGTTGACTTGCCTCTTCTTTTCTCTACCGGAATATTAATTTTTAAATGTAATGAAAGCTGTGCTTTCTGAATGCTACAAATAAACAGGTTTATTACAAGGTTTTATAACTGTGGTAAGGGGGGACTCTTCTCCCTTCATACCACCAATCATACTGGAGGTGCGGGCAAAGCAACAAACCGAATACCTACGCTGCCAGACATCTGTCTTACTAGAGAGTGTGTCTCCCCGTCTTACTAGTCATAAGTGGACACCTCTACAGGTAGCCCAAAAAGAACAAAAATGATTTTTTCCGCATTGTTGTGGTACTAAGAGATTTTCATCACCTGCTTGCTATCCCATTTCTCAGTGAAGTCACAAAGGCACCTCTAAGTACTGGTGAATGACAGGAGCTATGTTAACATGATCAAGTACTGTAAAGATCAATTATATTATGTTGGTGGCACAGACACAGTGTGATTATTATTGGACAACTTCTAGAAATCAACATGGTGTTTTTTTTCTTCCTGCAGAGACACACCAAAAGCCTGCCCACCTTTAGCCTCTCATCCATCTCAGCTGTCACAGCTATTGCAATGCCCCAGCTATTGCCACAGAAACAAAAGCCCCCCTTAGAAACCGCTGTGTCATCTTGCCTGGAGGGAGGGCACCCATAATTCCATTGCTTTAGGTCTTATTTGCCTCTATTATTAAATCATAAACCACTGAAGTTTGCATGGTTTTATCTACTTCACTCTCAAAAGGAGCGGGGGAAAGAAGGAGAAATAGGACCACTGCTAAATACTCAGTATCACTGCTCATTTGCGTGGAGGGCCCCAGCGAACAATAGGCCTGATCTAATTCAGGTAATGTTTATGCTTACTACTTCTGTGGTATTTCTAACAGCTTGGAAGGAATCAGTAATGTGTGAAAACAGACTGTTTGTTCTTTTTATAATCATAGAGGTCATTTTTCCCTTCATGTACATGATCCAATCATTCTGGATCTTTTTTCCTCAAGTCATCTGTTATCCTCTAAGGCAACAACAAAATCAATCAGTTTCAAAGTTATCTGAGTCCAAGCAGAAGAATGAAGCATTGTAAAATGCTATTTTAATTTTGCTTATTATTGTTACCTCTATACTTAACCAAAATGATTTTTTTTTCTAACTTAGATCACTGAATTTATGTCTTTGAACTTCACCTAACACTAATGATATCAAAACGAGGGTATGTCTGTCACTCAAATTTGTGAAGACAGGAAATTTTACTGGGCTTACATCTAATTAAAAGTGACAGACTTGATATCTGAATAGCTTTGCAACAGCCGTTAGCATGTTTTTCAGTGCTGAGCTAAGCTTACGATGTTCGTTAGTAACTCATTAAGGACTTCGTTACAAGCCAGTGGGTGAGTCCTGAACATAAGAATGTATGTGTGTGCAAAACTGCAGCCCCACAATTAGGGAAACCGTCACATCTGGGCATAAAGAATATACAATACACTCTTTGAAACACCACAGAAAGTAAGTGACCCCAAGGTGGTGGTTTATTTTAAAGTTTCCTTAACTTCAGGTCATTTATTTTTTAGTTCTAATTCCTAAAGGCATGACTTCATCCTCTCCGGAGTAAACACATGAGGTTTTTTCTTAGAAGCTTGGTACCTGCTATTTTCTTTGAATCCTCATGCCATCATAAATTCATTTAAATAGTTACGGTAATGTATTTCGAGCACAGTGGGATTGGAATGAGATACTAAGGCTACACATCTTCCCATTTCATCTCCTAGGGACTCACAGACTAGGACTTGGATGATCGAAACTTCAACATTTGGGCTTCACATGAACAATGCGCTCTAAGTAAGCTGCTCTCATCCACGGGTTCTTAAAAATGTGGGAGTTGCTCAGGGTCAGCATTTATAAATCACTCGGGGTCGTTAGCGCGCTCCTAATCCTTACTTTCCAAGTAGTAACATTTTCGTATCAGTTTATTTTAAGTTTGCTCCAGTAGTATAAGTTTGTTAGATCTTTGCCACATGAAACCTCAGCCTCTCTGCTGGGTCTGTCTTTGTTTTAGTTTTGAAAGTGTGAGTTGAAAGCAATGGACACTAACAGAGTAGGTGAATTTGACAATGAGATAAAAAGCTAGAATCGCATACAATTCTTGAGATGCACTAAAAGGCAGTTCAGTAGTGTGCAGGACATAGTGGAAAAAGTCTATGCAAATAGAATTAATGACTCAGTATACACCTTGAAAAATTAAATAATCATGAAATTTACAACTGAAAATATAAATAAGAGAACTTACAACATGTGGAAGGACAAGAATTTAGACTGTACCAAAACTAGAAACATTTTTGGCTACTACAGTTATGATTCAATACACTTAATCATTTCCTTAGGGGAGGAGTAATTGGAATCCAATGGTAGAATCTAATAAATTTCTTGCTGTTTCATATCTAATTCATTCATACAGAGTTCTCCTATCAGAGTGAAGGTTCAGTAATTGCCAATTACCAGTTATAATCATTATGATAAAAGCTTGAATTAATTAACTACTTTTCGGATTTGATTACAGAAGTGAAGGGGTAGAAAGGTGTAAGGACAGACAAATGCTGGGTGATTCAAGCTGAACTAAAATAGGTATGAAGTAAGTGCACAGATCCAGGCAAAATGTCTGTCTTTGAAAATGCAGCCTAACTACAAAATCTAAATGTCCTCTAACTGTATTTTCCAGTCCTTTCTACAAAAGATGTTTCTATAAAGAAAATTTATAACTTCACAATAAAAGGCAAATAATTCCATTATAAATCAAGAAAACATTGAGTGGCATTTCTCTAAGTAAGATATACAGTTGGTCAGTCACGAGCACACCAGCAGGTGAACACTGTGTGTATTAGAGACATGTAAATCAAACCCAACTTGAGCTATATTTTACCTCTGATAGGACAGGTGCAGTAATGAGACAGGATGAAGAGCGCCAGGAAGGATGTGACAATAGAAGAGTGCCTCATAATGTTTGGAGCATAAAAGTGTTCAGCCTCTTTGTAGCGATCTACCAGTTCTTCAAAATGTTAAATGCTGTACAGTTTTCATGTGAGCTCGGGTTTCTTCTACCAGGGGTATACGCAAGACAAACGCATGTCCACACAAAAATGGCCCAAGAATTTTCAAAGTAACATTATTCATAATAAGCAAAGAGAAATTTAGAGGCAAGTCAAAATTTTATCAACTGGTAAAATACAGTGATTTCTATTCATGTAATGGAATATTCTGCAAAGATATAATTAAGTACTAATATACGGTTAAGACACGGATAACTTTTTAAAACATTATATGAAGGAAAAGAAGTGGATCACTAACATACCGCATGCTACATAGTTCTGTTTGTAGGAAATGTCCAGAAGACACAAGTCCATAAAAGCAGAACATGGACCGCTGACTGCCGGGGCGAGAGTGGAAAGGAAGACTGCTAGCGGGCACGAGGCTGCTTTGGGGGGTGCCGGTGACTTTCTAAAGCTGACTGTGGTAATGGCTGTATAACTATTTATATTTCTAATCCACAGAGTGGAAACTTTACTATGAATTATCTTTATAAAATGTAAAACATATCTCTATAAGCTTTTAAAAACCCTCCATTATACATTTAATGAGATATTATTGCATTAGATCTATGAAGTTGTTCTATCTTAAATTACATGTTATCTTTCACAAAGGAATGGTATCTTTCCCTTATCAAGAAAAAATGGCATTTTTTTCAGTCTCTCTTACAGCTGTAACCATAAGACTAAGTTTTATTTCATGGAAATGGAAGAAGAAATTAACCTCAGTACACTGAAGCATGTCCACTGAAACAGTCCCTTGGAAAGTACAGAGGGCCCTGCTATCCATGACAGCAGTCTCTAGGACTCTCAAAAGGACTTTGGAAACACTCATCCTTGAGACTGGGCCTCTCAATACTTGTGCAGTTATCTGACTCTAATACACACACACACACACACACACACACACACACACACACACACACACACTCACACTCGACATATGTGCCTGTCTTGTAATGTTTAGTGAGTAAGAAACTATTCCCTTAAGCCACTGCTAACTCTAGATTATACTGTGACCAAAGTCTTCTTAATCTGACACGTTATTAAAAAATGAAGATCAAGAAAGGTAACTCGAAGTGTTTTCTCCCAATATCATTTAAATTACACATACAAACACAACTGATGTTCACCCTAGCCAGTACTTCTTGTTCTACACATGTGACTTCTCAAGAGCCACTCCTATCACTTTACAAGTCAAACACACATTGCAGTGCAGCTTTAATGATCTCATTTTATAATTGATCAGTTTGCCAAAAACTTTATTTATTTATTTATTTTCTTATTCTGGGTTTTTTGAGACAAGGTCTCACTATGTGGTCCAGGCTGGCCTTGAACTAACTATGTAGTTTAGTTTGGCTTCAAACTCAATGCCATCCTCCTGCCTCATCCTGCTGAGTGCTGGGACTATACGTGTGCACCATCATGCCTGGTCATTTTGTTGTTAATTCTTGCATTTTTACAGTACATATTTTAGGCTTACGTGGCCAAGTACCTTCCTATTACTTGTACATGTTTAGTAACTTTTCCTTAATTTAAGTATGAATATATGTTTTAGAATAATTTTGTTGAGATTCTACATGGAAGCACTCATATTAGAATTTTGAATATAACTGCATAAACTCCATGAAGATTAATATGCAAATATTTTAAAATTTTTCATATTTATTTGGTACATTCAAGAAAATGGTATATTGCATATCTTCTTACATAATTCCCAGTAAACAGTTTTCTTTTCACCTGGCCCTCACACTTACTTAACATGTATTTACTATAACATGCATAACATATATTTCTCTGTTGTTTTAATAACAACCACAAATGTAGGTATGTGATTCATATACATGAATTGAAAACACTCCCAGTAATTCTGACTAAACATTTGTTTTCTACTTTTCTAAATCCACCAGGGGTTTAGCTCAGTGGCGCAGCACCTGCCTGGCAAGTATGAGGTCATGAATTTGATTCCCAGGACCAAAGGAAAAGAAAACAGAAAGAAATAGCGTTCATACACAGGGCATAGTAGCGCACACCTGTAATCCCAGCACTCAGGAGGCTGAGGTAGGAGGATCATTGACAGCTTGAGACCAGCCTGGGCTACAAAGTGAGCCAAAGGCTAGCCTAAACTGTAGAGTGAGACCTTGTCTCAAAAAGACAAAAAAAGAGAAAGAAAGAAAAAAATAGCATTTATTAGGAAAAAATAACCAAACTTACATCCCTCTCAATTTACCATTCCAATTTCCAGAATATATTCCAAACATTTTTTCTGAATCCATCATTATACCACAGCAAATAATATCTCAATATTGAATATTTATTCTTCTTATTTATGTTTTGTTCATAAATAAGAACAAATATATAATAAATAAATTATAATAGCAGCCAAAATCTCTGGAATCATTTTAGATAACTTCTACTGATAAAAAGCAAAGTTACATTTTATTATTTATTACTACTCATTTAAGATATCCATCAATTAATAAAAGAGAAATTCCTTTGAATTTTTCAAATTTTATCTATGAGTACAAAGACAATGTCAAAATTTATAAATAAGCATGTTTCTTCAGCATATTATATATTAAGGTAAAAGAGATTTTTCAATATAGTATAAGAAATAATATTAATTTAAAATAAAGGGAATAAATATAATCATAAAACATGATTTGTATGTGATCACAGTACATATCTAACAAATATCATCATTAGTTCTTGGGTCTGGTAGGTTTTCTCTTTATGATTTAAATTTGTACATGGAAAATTACTCTGACAATAGTTTACACTAGTAATAACTAACAAAGACATGTATAAGACAATGTTTTTGTACTTTACCAGTAATCTCCCTGTTTGACTTCTGGACATTCAAGTTAACACAATATATATGTAGGTGACGTACACACAGAAAGCTTATTTAGAAATAACAGTTCTTGTACAAAGACAGTTACCTATTATTTTTGAAATTGCTACTAGTATATCATATTTCTCTTACAGTTCTTAACTGGACTAGCTTACTTGACTAAAACTTGCATATTTGATTGGTGTTCTTTGATATAAACCAAACTTTCTTAAAAAAGTAAAAAACACTAAAAAAGCACTTTCTGCTACTATAACAAAATACAGGAGAAATAGATTCAAAGCAGAAATAATTATTAATAAAATTTACTTTCAATTTATCAATTAAAAACCCAAAAAAGTGGAACAAACCATCCTTGCTTTTCTATAGTTCTTTATTTTAAACTGTCATCAAAATAGATAATAATATTGTTTCATGTTTACATGACAAACCAATGACATTGTTTCCTATTGGATGCCAGTTTTTGGATTGGCTTTAATTAAAGAATCATTCACCAATCAGAATGAAAGAATAAAGAAATGTACTATAGCTACTTATATAAAATTATAAATGAGAAAGCACCAGTCTTATACTGAGAATGAAGGTAAACAATAACAAAGGAAACAATGATTTTATCATATATACATTCAACTTTTAAAAATGCTATCATCATTAAATATACAGCTAACCTACTCCTGTCAGTCCAATTCAACCTGAGAAAACAGAAGACTCAGATATATTCCAATGTCTCAAAGAGTCATAATCAATAAAATCTGAACATAGGAATATGCTACCCTCAGCACGCACATATTTCTCAGAGAGTATACTGAAACAAAATTTATACAAAACATATTTGAAAGGACAAAGGATAAATGAAAATAATTTTCCACTTGCTAAGCTGCATACTGGGTGTTTGAAAGGTTATTAAACAAATTCTTACGAGGTATTGAGATCAGCCATCTGATCTATAATTTACACTGAGATATTACAGATGGTGTGGAGTTCACAATACATTTTGAAATCAAGTACACACTGGCTAATGTGGATGGTGCTGAATGTGTTAGTAGTAACCTCATATATCATTACCGTGACACAGATTTTTCTGTATAATGTATCTGAGTATAAAAATAGTTGTATTGTTGCAGATATTACAAATTATCTAGACTAGCAAACATCATAAACATTTCAAGGATGACTAATTTCCAAAAATAACAAAGTTAACAGAGCTTAAAAGTCAACCTGGCTTTTTCACAGCTAATAAAACATGTCTTCATAGAATTATATGATACAATACAAAGCTTTCAAGTTTCATATATTCCTAGCAATTTAAAAACATGTGTTTTAAAATTCACTGACACATTAAATAGCAGGGCAGCTATAAAAATTACTACTAAAAATAAAACTATATAAAATCCAACAAATTCTATATCCATATACATTTACAACTCTTTTGTACCTAAGAACTGTTTAAGCAACTTCTTGAGGATAACAAAAGCAGATTAGCCTGTGAAGTTCATGAACACATAAATATAGATGCAACTTTAACAAGGCAGAGTTGGAGGAGAAAGTGTGCCTCAGTTCCTTCTAAAAGAATTGATTGAATCTTTTTGCTGTGAATATGCTATAAAAATATTGTTCCCTTTTATTTACAGTATGTGTCAATGATTGTGTTTTTCACCTCCAAAGTTGTGACTACATTTTCAAGTGAAGTGTAGCTAAGCTGCGATACAGCAAGAATATCTGAGGATCACAGTCACCTTTCAAACTCTGGAACACTGGAATTTTTGGTGAAGTCATGCCAGGGACACGGGCCCCAGCCCAATGTCCCACTGTGACCCTCGACAGACCTTTACTGACCATCAGAACAGGCCCCAGGAGCACACACTGGCAGCTGGTTATTCTGCACTGTCTTCCTCCCATGCTCCCCAATCACATGAGTGGTAAAAAGAATACTTTCACTTCAAATAACAGCGCTTTAGCTGTTTCTCTTCACTTCTGTCCACTCTCTTTGCATTATAAGTTTTATGGCTCTACAGAAAAGGGACACAGTCATGGAAAACAGAAAATACAGAGGCACACGGAGACACAGAGTATGAACAGATAAACATAGAACCAAAGACATTTCCTAATGCAAACAAATTGTTCATGTATACAGTGGTGATATACTGATTATTTTTATTTTCCTGTTCAGAACATCATCCAGACACTCTAGAGCAATGTGGAGATTATTCAACTGACATGAACACTAGAAGTAGTAGTTTGTTATGTTAGTTTTCAATTTAATCCATGTAGAGAGCATATAGAAGTCCACCACTGTGCAATTATATACTACATTATGAAGGCGATTTAGGAATACCTGCATATGGGTAGTATTTTGTTTAGATACTGATAATAGTTGATAAAAGCAAATGATAATATCATATAGGTATGATAATCGTTTATTTACATTCTAACACTTAACAATTTCTGGCAAAATTTGAGTACTGAGGTTGAAGTAAATTTTTTTTAATGTCTTATGTTGAGAGTAAGTATAATTATACACTTTTCTTATCTAGTGCCCAACGGTTTCTCTCTAACAGAAGGTAAATAGAGGGTAGAGGGGAAAATGGATGATTTATCAAATGAAAAGTATATTATAAGTATTACATGTATTAATCAGCCTGTTCCTTGTTTAAAATGACTACAGGAATTTTCATCTTACAGATGGGAACTAGTCTTATGAGTTTTTAAGGTACTGTATGAGGCTTGGGGAAAGACACAAGTGTTTCCATATCCTTAGCACCAAGGATAGTTTTCTGGCTCAATTTTCTGCTAACAATAAAAAACGTTTCAGAACCAGTAGGTGGCATGGCTGGAATTTTATCTGTCAGACTTCAAAACCCAATCAGTCTGTCTGAAGAAGACAGAATAGGGAGGCAAGCAGTGTTTCTGCCTCATGCACTCCAAATTAATAGGAGCGGTAAGAGGCGATTCTATACAGAGAAAAATCAGAATTGGATATCTAAAGCACCAAGACCAAAGCACAAGAAGCCAGGTCCTTGATTTTAAATCCCTGCCGTGTCACTTAGTAGCTGTGTGACCTAAGTCATCTCCCACTGAGAAGCTCTTCTTAGTTGTAAAAACATGATGATAATAACAAACAATAATAATAATAAACGCATGCAAATTTTTGTGAGGGCTGAGTGAAGCAATATATTTGATAACTTTGGCCATAAAATCAGTGGTTATCATCTTCATTTGTTCTGGAGTAAAGCATAGATATTTAATTCATTTCTCATAAAAGCTAGTTCCCAAAGATCAGAGGGCAAATAAAACTGGACACCTGGACAGGAAGGAAGGAGATGCCATCAGAGGGTTATCTGAAAGCCAAAGTTCTGTAGCTGTGCCATACATTTTAACTGATAGAGAACTTTAAACTGAGAGGGAACTTTTGCTTCCGAGGTCAGGTTGTGCAGTAATTCTTAAAAGTCAGCATTGATAGGGCTGTAAAAGTTCCTGTGCTGTTATATTTCAGCACTTGATCACGTTGTATTTCTGTTTATTAGAAGTTGAGTTCTGAATGGTTGTGCATATAGTGTTTTATTGAAAAGTCAGGAGAGGCATCTCAAAGTGTGAAAAGAAAGCTTTCTAGAGAAGATAGCATACAAACTTTTCCTTTCTTCCGGGATAAGCTTTAAAATTATCATAGCAATAAGTAATAGCAATAAAGTTTAGGAATAGAAAGCTTCTGTATTATTTAGCTTTCCGTGGTTCAAAAATCAAGATAATATTCAGCAGTCCAAATAAAATAGAAAGGATTACTTTAAGCTTTTAGCTCAAAATATTGTATACACTACGCTGATTTTCTATGTGTCCAACTGTGACATTAGAGATTTTATAGTACGTAAGCATTCTGCAGTGTGACCTGAGATGTTCTGCGTGTCTTCATGGGTCCAATACAGACTACGACACTGCAAAGCAAGAACCACAGTCTACGATGCAGGCACATTTGGGGACCACTGACTGCAAATAAAGGATCAGACCTGGATGATGAGAAATTTCAGTTCCAAAACATAGTCTTTCTTACAATGCTTATTTCTGCTAATTTTAACCTACTTTCCTTTAACAAGGATGACTTTAAATTGACCATTTGAACATAAATTGTGTGTGTGTAACTTTTTCCTCACTATCAAGAAGTGAACCAATACTCATGGCTGGCTAATGCTTGTTGTTATAATTTACTAAAACACAAATTAATTGGATGGACAGGTCATAGGATAAAGCAATAATATGTTTTAAAACAATACTTGCATGCATAGAGCTAGATTCTTTTTAATTATATTATTTCTTTAATCCTCAAAACAATCTTATGAGGCGTTTTGTTTTGCTTTTTTAATAAAAAGTCTAACTTGAACCATCATAAAATATATGGAGAAGTAGGAAAGCATTTGTGCTTTCCAAAGTGACATATATTTTTTATTGTCCCATATACACAAAGTTCTGTGTGCCCCGTGCGGGAATCTGCTAGTGCCCATCAGTCACACAAATTAGGAAAACACTGGGAAACTGTTGAAACTCTTTCTTTTTAAACAAAGTGGGTAAATAAATGAAACTTTACTTGAATAGTTAAAATATATCTTATAGTGACTTATTAGAGCTAAATATATTACACTAGGGAGTGTTCAGAGGGAAACTTCAAAACACAGGGTATTTTACCCAATTTTTATAGTGACAGCAGAATGCAATTCACTTTAAGCCTTAGGAACTTGGGGCAAGTTTGGAATTGCATCACTGGAAATGTGCAACAGCTTTCTCCAGTCAGTTAAATGCCCTAGTCAGTTAAAAGTTTGTCAAGGAAACTATGAATTTATTTCAGCTGCTTGCCTCACTACAGTCTTCCGCAGCCTCGTGAGCAGTGGAAAAAGCAGCAGCTGGGTCTCTGTCTTCACGTGAGTGCCACCAACACCCTGCCTCACAACGTCTTCACCTTCCCACAAAGCCAGTGATAATTAGCAGAAAACTTTACATCATAAATGAAAATACTACAGACTTAAATTTATCAGTTTTCATACAAATTCACTGAATATAATATTAAGTTGTACAATATATGTCATGTTTCCATATTGAATAATTATACACATTGTAAAATTTGGAAGAGTAATTTCTAAACTATTCTATTTGTGGTATAAAAATTTAGTCTAAATAAAGTGAAAGATTTCTAAATGAACAAATCTATTAGGCATATATTAGCATGTTTCTGTAAAAGTTACATTTGTCTAAAAAGTAAAAGCATATATTCATAACTTTTTGACTTTTTTTCATTGAAAGGTATATGACAAAACCAATTTACCTTTAATTAGAGGTTAGAGCTTGCTTTTTGTGTATTAAAAATTGTACAGAATAGCAAATACTCAGAAAAAGGATCATTTGGTCTAGGAAAGCACTTTAATTTTTTAAAATGCTCATGCCAACTACATTAAAAATGGTCTTTAAGTACAAAAATATGTAGCCAAAAATTCACTGTAATTCAAATAATTAGAAATTGATATGAATTTCCATAAGTTGTATAAACAAAGAAGAAAGTATGCAAAGGTTCTTAGAAAACAAGCAAAGCTTCTTGGTTGCACATGCATTTCAATGGACACTTTAAAAAATCTGACTGCAATGTTGTAATTATTGCAGCTTCAAGTAACAGTATTACATCTACTCATATGAATGCATGGTGGGCAAAAACTATGAACTCTTGGAGCAAAGGTTTCAAAGAAAGGGTCTAGTATGAGCAGCTGAGGCAACACAGAACATTACACAACAATCTAAGGCCTTACCATGAACTACGGGTGCTAAGAGCATCGCGAAGATGAGGAGCTGTAATGGCCACATGGCTGTGCAGCTGCTGGAAGAGTTTCTCAGAAATGAGTGCTTCACACGTGAAACAAAGTAAGTGTATTTCTGGTTCCTCTTCTGTGTTCCGAGACAGATGATTTAAAAAAAAAAGGACTCAAAAAAGAAAACGTCCTCAAAAACGGAAACACCAATATCCCAAATCTGTAACCTGCAAAAAAGACAAAAAATGGGACAGATCTTACTAAGAGAATATATCCTCATGTTAATTTTGGAAGAATTCCTTTATAACCTTTATTCCTGACTAAAACATGTCTTCCTCCTGTCTTCTTCATTCTCATGAGCAAAAAACTTATATGCAGAACAAGCAACATGAAAGACATTACTTATTCATGTATACATAATGTTTATATCCCAAAGTAGAACCAGAATGAAACAGTTTCCATGTGGGCACTGAAAAAATTAACACAAATGTAATATTTAAATATGTATAAGGAGATTTGAGTATTACTTTGTAGAAGTATTTTCTAGAAATACAATTTTTACTAACATTAAAATGTTAAATTTTCATTCATTCCTTTTGCTATAAATAAATTTTAAAAAGAAAGTTAAGCACATTTTTCATTTCAGGATCTCATAGTCATTCAAAAGTAATTTATATAATAACTATATTAACTATATTGTTTTCTAAGTATTATTTTTCTTCGATCATAGACTTTTGTTTGCAAAATATGCTATTCTTAATTTGTTTTCAAGTTTCACTTGTTTGGCAGTGCTGGGGATTAAACCCAGGGCATTGTGCACGGTAGGTCAGCACTCTACTACTGAACTACATTAGCCCAACAGTACAGAGAACTTTTTAGAGCTTTCTGTGATAACAGTCTGCTTGGCACCTGTGCTACAGGTTCGCCACCACTGGTCTAAAGTGTCAACACTGAAATTCCAGGGAGGCATTGCCTAAATAATGTATGTAATTACCAGAAAAACAGTGTTTCTTTATGTCATTCTCAACAGCTTACTTTTTAAAAATAAGTGTATAGATACAGATGGATTGAAATGAAACTCAAATGATAATTTCATTTCACAGAAGTTTACTAAGACCCAATTAATACACAAAGCACTGTGCTAAGAATACAGCATAGATTATCCAATACACCATGCATTCTAAACACTAGGATGCTGAAATTTAAGATGATAAATCTTGTATGTAAAAGGTTTTAATGATGGTGAATAAAAGTGTTAAGTACCTGTGAAATACTAAAAACCTTAAGCAGTCATTTTACTGAACCAAACTCATGTTTGCCTTTTCTTAAAGTCTGCAGATCTGTATCAAGAAGCCAAAATACTAAGACAAGACAGCAAAATCCATATTAGAAGACACTGTCTTCCACATCTCCACCTTTAAAGCTATGAATCTGGTAAAATTGGATCATCTTTGTAAATTTCTTTCTTGTTTATGTTCTAATGATTGATAAATGTTATCAATATTTCAGATCTTGAGCATAAATTTGGTTTTTTGAAAGCAATGCTTAAAATGAAGATAGTTTATTGAAGAAAGCATAGATTAAACATCTCTACCAAGAAAATTTTAAATTTGCAAATTTTGAGGGCTGATACGACAGCAAAAGTGGAAATTTCACATAACGTAATATGATGGGTCATAGTCACAACACAGGCACACTCAAAATACTGCATAAAGCCTACCTCCAGACTCTGTGTACAGTGTACAGAAAACATAAATGAAGCCTGTGTTAGACCTGAGTCCCAGCCCAGAGAGCCAAACTGCTTCATCTCACTCACTGATTCTATCCTGCTGACCTTGGTTCCATCATTTAACCCTTCAGTGCCTCAATGTCCCTACATGTATAGTGAGATTAACATAATTTAATTTATATGGTGAGAGGAACATTCAATAAATTAAAAGTTGTAAGTTTTAATTATGTAAGATATGCATTACCCTGATCAATGCTAGCATGTGGTAAGTGGTCCATAATTTAATATGTAAGACAAAGATAATAATTATACTATATAAAATGGTTAGATTGTCCAAGCGATAGAAAGACATACCACCATTCTTTGAATGTTTCCTTTTTTTAAAAAAGAAACCTTTCATGATGACCTCTTCCAACTTGTGTTTGTAATTAACATCACCAACCCAGTCCATGTCTCCATAAAAGAAATTAAGGTAATCTCTAAAGCAAAGGTTTTCAAAAGCACCCAAAGAAAAACCTCAAAGAATAAATACTAGGGATGCGTGATGTCACATATGGCAACACAATATACCTCTGATTTACTAGCAAATACTGCACGATCATAATTATACAGTAATCAGCTCTGCCCTCTGAAGGAATAGATGAAACCTTTCTCAAAAATGCCCTCCCCCAAAGCACTTCTACCTGACGATTATGAATGGGCCATCTCTAGGACAAGCAACTTCTGGGAACAAGGATCAGGGCATCAGCATGAAAGATGCCTTTGGCACAATCTCTTCCCACCTCCACCCCATAAAACACTAGCAGGTTTGATGGGACAGTTCCTGGGAAGAAGCCAGATGGGTCTTAAAGGAGGTTAGACTGAATAAGATATGTAACATTTTAAAATGTTCATTATAATTTACAGTGCTGAAATCCATAAGTATGTTTTTCCTTTAAAATTTTCTCGTGATTTGTTAAAAGAATTCTATGTATTATTTCTCAGTTTAGAGAGTGTATGTGGGTATAGAACTGAAACGCAAAGCATGGTAGTTTGGTCACTGCCATGGTCACTACCACTCACACTATCTTTGAAAACTTACACAGTCTCTCTTAAAGTGACTGTGAAAACCAAAAAAAATCACACTACATTTCAAGGATCTTTCATTTAATTTTTTTTTACAGTTAAAGAACCTTGTATTAACTAGTAAGTAGCAGTAAACCTTTTAACCATTAAGATTAATTAGAAATAATAAAACTTTTAATGTTCTACTAATGAATCTTCTTAAATATTACAATCTCTCTTTGGAGATTCTCAGAACAGAAATTCCCAACCATCTTGTTTAATACCTTCAAGAATTGTTTAAATTCAACACATTTGCACATACATGTCCATTGGACAAGTTCTTCCAGACAGGCGCTGCTTTTGTTCAAGGGGGTACGTGAAATACGCACGGCATAAACCTTCCTGAAAGAGGGGACACGTGGGGGTAGAAGAAAGAACAATCCCAAGAAGGGGGGAAAGAACCCTTGACACTGTGGGAAATGCAAGCGATAAAGCATAAACCCAATCGCATTTCACAAAGGAAAAAGAGGGTGTAGCACAGTTTGAAAATCCATTTGTGGGTGGGAGTGCAGGCTGGTGCAATCACTGTGGAAGTCTCTATGGAGATGCCTCAAAACACTAGGAACAGAGGTCCTAACCGACCCAGCTATTCCCCTTCTCAGTATTTTCCCAGGTAAATTAAGAACATCACACCGGAGATGTATGTGCAACCATTCTTATAGCAGCCCAATTTGTAACAGCTAAATCTTGGGAACAAACCAAATGCTCAGCAACGGAGGCACGGTTAAAAAAGATGTGATATTTTTTATACAATGGAGTACTACTCAGCTATAAAGAGGATAACCTTGAGACTTTTATAGGTAAATGGACGCAATATGAGACCATACTCACTTGTTAAAAAATCAGACTCACATATGTAAACATCATATTGCCTCCCTATTGTTAGAAACTGAAAAAGCAAATAAGGTCCACAGCAGATATTGTGAAAGGAAGAGATTGTTCAAAAACAATGAGGAAAAAGGGTGAGAGAAAGGGTAAAGGAAGGAAGGGAAAATGAAAAAAAAAAAACAAGATAGTTATACGTTTCTCTTTGTTCACTGACAAGAAAGATTTGTGCTAACACTGGATAATTTTTTATAATCATATCTTGTACTGTGAGTACTTTGAAGATCACAATATGTCGTGTATCACTGTTGTTATTCTCTTATTATTTTGTTGAAATTTTTGTTTAATTTTTTTCCATTTTTTTTTGGAAAAGGAAACCTAAAAGAGTTGCAAGAAGAGAGGTGGAAATGTGCTAGAATTGAGGCCTGGATAGGACTTCACTAAACAGCTTTTGGCAAAACGCAATCCAGATAAACGGCTGTTCTGGGAAAGGCAAAGCTGGTAAAAGAGCGTGTACCCAGAGCAGGCCTTCTCATCGGTCAGGAGGGAAACGGGACGACGGGACACTGGGAGAGCTCTCGGAATAGAACTGGTTGGAAGAGCATGGAAGGCAACGTGAAGGAAAGTGACCTAAGTCGACTGGGTTCAAATAATGCATTTTATAACTTTTAATGATGTACAACACCAAACCATGTAAAGCGCTGCAAGGTGTTTTTTAAGAAAAAGGTTAAGAATTTAACAAATACTCAAAAAAATAATTTTCTATATAGCCATATTCTATATTGTTCCTAAACATTCAGTATTGGTATCTTGGATTAAATTTACATACTCTGCTCCTTTGAAGTGGGGAGCAGAAGTTCATAAACCTACTAACAGAAATTAGGCACTAAATGAATCATAAAATTAATCAACCAAGTAGTATTTAGAAGAACCTAACATGACACCACACAAAAAATAATGTGTCCTTTGCATTTTCATAATGGGGTATGTTTGTCACTGTTCCACACTTGCATAACAGTGCCTAGCATCACTGTTATCTGAGATCAAATATTGATTCCAGAGAATTAACCACATTTTCAATTGTTATGCATTGCCAGTGACTACTTATCTTGATAGATGTGTATTTTGTAACACATTCAAATAAACAACAAAGTAATCTCTATGAAATATGTATTTGCCTTGACCGTCAACTGAATGGAGTGATATTTTGTCTTTAATTTCTGTAAAAGTCCCTGTGTTCTTTTATACCATACACAACTGTTGAAATTAAGTGGGAGACATGAAAAATCTAAGCCAGAAGAATCACAGGTGGAGGACAGAGCACAAGCTTGGGAATGAGGCAAAGCCAAGCTGAAGCCCACTGCGTGAATTCTGAGTAGTATCACTGCATGCAGATTACTTACAGTGTCTAGATCTGAATTTACTCTTTTTCACATCTAAATTTATTCTTGTTTCATCATGTGGCTTAAGGGTAAAATATGAAGACCTTATACATATTATTGTAAAAATAGGAATTAAATAAATGAAAAAAGTTTTTGTTTCCACTTAATGATGGCATTTACATTCAAATGGGTTGTAAATGGTAAATGAGATTTACTTGGTAGGAAATGGCATAGAAGAATATGTCCCAGGAGTCTGTGAGTGCCTGGATGGAAAAAGGGACAGAACCAGGAGCTACACTGTAAACACCGTGCTGTCGGGAGATTAAGCTGGTTATAGTACACATGGGGGATGGGGAGAGAAGAATGATGCCTTAGAACAAGAGGGCCAGGACAACGTTTGCCATATCACGGGGGTCACAGAATCCAGCATTGTGATTTAAATTACAGGTTATTTGGAGAAAGTCACGACAAATTTTAGTGGTATCACCACTATATGTTTTGTCAGAACAGAAGGAGAAATAAATCAGATGAGAAAAGGAAAAGATAGGTACAGAAGATACAGAAGAAAAAGTTGAGCATGGAAAGGGACATTCAGAAACACGACAGCTCTTCAAACACAGCCTTTGGCTGTCTCGATTCTTCCCTCTTCTTTCCCTACCATCTCCTCTGTCAGCTTCAGAGGAATCACAAGAAACATTCCACATCAGTTTTAAGTTTAACTTAAAATTCATCTCTATTCTGTTAACTTTAAAGCTAATCACAATGCTGTGGTTATTTAAAACATGTTGAGCAAAGAAATGATCAGCTCATCATCTGAAGTATTGACAATGTTTTTGTTGTTTTCCATAACATAAAACACTCATCTGCTTATAATTACATTTAAAATAATTTTAATTTGATGTGAAATCAGAAAGTAAGTCACTTAGCTATCTAGGTAAGTTTAATACATCCGAACTGACTTAACTATAAAGTGTAGAATGGAGAAGGTACAAGAATTGAGCAAATAATGTCAATACCATAGTATTCCAACTCCTAGCAGATAAGAAAAAATTGTACATCAACTTACACATCCTTTGAAGAATTTGCAAAACAAAGAGAAAGGTAGGGAAAGGGATATCTTTGAGCTATATATTAAAATTTTCCGTGGCATAGTTACAAAAATGTGCTCATCCAAACATTGTTAATATAAACAATTTGAATTTAAACCCTTGATTTTGTCATTTATCTAAATAATTCAGTACAGTATTTTTCAAAAGTTTTAGAAGATATTATAGACAAATGGCAAAACCAAAAATGTAGCAAAGTTCAAAGATAAATCCTTAGAATTTATTTGACTAAAAAGAGTATTTGTGCTCTATGTTTGAAATAGTTTGTTGTGATTGTGCAAACAAGGTAGTATTGCTTGTGAGTCATAAAATAACACAACACAGCTTTCCTATATTTTATTCCCTGTAGTGTATTGGTAGCGACCAGGCAGAGTAAAAACACACATGCTTTGAAATTATCTCACCTTCCCAGGGTGCAGCTGGATAGATCTCAAGTTAAACACCTTCCTGAATGGCCCATTATAGAGAATCAGTGCCTAAAATATCCGAAGGGAGTCAGGGACCATTATGGTCAAGGGAGAGTTTCTAAGGTTGTGGTGTATGATGCAATATTTCCGCTGCAACTTTAGCCTGACTGGTAGGTTATTTAAATACATATGTAGTCCTCTAAAAGATATATACACACACTTCAGGAAAAAAAAATTCAACAGATGGCGTTATCCTCCGATGAGGAACCCTAGAGGATGTCACACATTGCAGAAAATGTACTACACTACCAGCCCTTACAGAAGAAACTGAAAGTGCGCGACTAAGGTTACCCAAGGAGCGCTTCACCGTGCTAATACATTTCTGGGAGCTGATGGTCACCACTTTGAGCACCACTTGTAGTTGTAGGGATCAATGGTAACTTGTACCAATCTCATCATGTCTCAATAAATTTAGTACTAAAATATTTATACAAAGTTTTTCTTTTCCCAAATGTTTATGTATCTTTTCCTTTCTTTTGGTGGACTCTATATTTATGGTTTTAAAATCAGTAGTTAACATAGTAACTATTACCAAGATGCAGTTTGAAATGTAAATCAACACTTTTCTATAATAACTGAATTCTAGCATTTATAGGTAGCTAAGTGTGAAATAGGTAATTTTACACGTTAGCTTTTAAAATTGCTGCTTTAATTACCAAGTACATTCTTCTTGGGGAAGAAAATAATGCTGAATTAAAATTTTAAAATTTTAAATTCTTGAAATATTATATACAATTACTGAGTTATTAATTTATAAGAATATGTAACAAATTCCATGACTTAGAAGAATCTTCATTATACAACTATTTTCCATGCTTTGTTTCAATTCATTCAAACCCAATACCCAGAAGGTATAAATTGGAAATACAAACATTCCAGGTTCCAGGACATAAAATTCTACTTTGCTATCAAAACATTGTCTTAATTTTCAATGGATGACTAAGAGGAGAAATGGAAATACAGAATTTTTAAAAATCAGAATGAAACCATTCCTTTGATCTATTCATCTTGCTGCAGAGGAGTGTCAGTTTAGAAACTGCCCTGGAACAGCATTAGATCAAAGTCTAAGGCATTACTCTCCAGAGATACATTAGAAAATGGTTGGGAGGAAACAGTAAGATAAAAAAAAATATGAAAATTTCCAATTCTCCACTTGAATGAAAAAGAAGTTACTAGTTTGGCTAACATACTAAAATACATGAGCAAGATCTATTTATAGGAGGAAAACATGTCAGGTCCTGCAAAAATCCCCACAACAAAAGAATTTTATAACAAAACACATTATAAACAGTAATATGCTAGTGTATTTATTGGTACATATTCAGTAATATTTTATACCAGTGCACATGTAACTGCACAGCACTACACAAAGTCATTCATACCTTTATGCATGTATTTATCCAATAAAAACTGAAATTCAAAATCTTTGCTTTACTAAGTACAACAAAAGAATCTTTAGGAATTTAAAATCTAATACCATAATTATTCACTTACAATATGTGCATTCTGTATACCTTGGTATATTTTGTAATGGTAAAATAGATAGCATCTTGAATAAAATACTGCCAAATACTTACAATTTGCAAAATTAAACTAAATGATTCCTAAAGGTGCTGTATAAATAATGCTATACATTTTCTGATGTTGATAAATAATACACTCGAATATAATAACTTTAATTAAGACAATAAGTAAAGCCCAAAGTGGCTTTGTGTATTGAGAAGAACATACCTTGAAATACAACCACACAACAAAGATAAATGTGCATATAGCCCACGGTGTACACCCGCAATCCCAGCACTCTGGAGGCTGAGACAGGGCAATAGCCAATTCAATCTCACCCTCAGCAGCTTAGGGACTCAGTGAGGCCCTGCAAGGAACATAATCATCACGCACTGCAAACATGCACTAATAAATAAAATGAAAATTGAAAAACTGGGCCTGCTTGAAATTCTTTCATAAAATTTTAAATTATTAAGAGACCTCCTACAATGTTTTAGTGGCCCCTTTGTACATGGCTGTTTTGATCCCTACAAAAGGCCACACTCGCCGCCCTTGGTAATAATCTTTGAGTCATGTAGCTTTTAAAAATACATTGATGTTGGGATACATAAATCATTTCTTTGTTCAGTCTTACTGTGATTCATAAGCACAGTTCAGGAGCACCCAGGTCCCAAAGGAACCCAAACTGGCAAGCTGTATAGAAAGGGTCTAGCTTCCTTGCCTAACTCTTGGCTCCAGAAAGAAATACAAGGAGGGGGCTGGGGATATAGCTCAGTGGAATAAGCGCTTGTCTAGCAAGCGCAGGGTCCTGAGTTCGATCCCCAGTACCGCAAAATAAAAAGAGAAATACAAGGAAAGGAACACAGACTGACTGATGGAAAATCTAAGCTGGTAGATTATTACAAATATGATATCCGGATCCTTTTAAGTTAACATTTTATTTAAATATTCTCAAATTTTCTTTCACAGTAATGGCAAACAAAGGGCCAAAGGAGATGCAAAGAATTGGAACTTCTGTGCGATCTCTTTCCGTATCTCTTATCTATTTCAGTTATTGATATTTTCAAATTAGAAATGAGTAGTTAGAAATCCTTTATCGGAAGCTGGGGATATAGCTCAGTGGAATAAGCGCCTGCCTAGCAAGCGCAGGGTCCTGAGTTCGATCCCCAGTACCGCCAAAAAAAAAAAAAAAAAAAAAGAAATCCTTTATCGGTTTTAGAATCAATAATTATCTACGTTTTCTAGTTTTTATTTTCTAGCATGTCCAATATCACTGAACAGAATGAAGATTTGGAAAGCAAAACAAAGATTCGTTTCGACTTCCGTTTTAGACACTGATCTATGTTTTTGTGATATTTTGCAAGGTGTTCTCAGAAATATCCCAGAACAGTTGAATCCAGGAAGAAAACATGGTTGCCTCTATTAAATTCTAGCACAGCAATAGTTAAAGAAGGAAAGTTACGCGTGCAGCATGACTTAATCGCAGACAGTGCGTCCTTTAAATTTTTCACCCTAAAAATGTTAAAATAAGGGAAAGCTATTTTCTCTGAAAAAGGAATTGGATCACATAAAAATAAATAAATAAACAAATAGTGGACTTTCAAAACGATGCGTTATTTTTGTTTTGTCTCTATCGTGTATCTTCTCACCGACGCTGAAAATGTATATTTGATTATGAGGTTTGAACACGAAACACAGAAGTTATTCTTCACCTCAAACTTACACATAGTCTTAATACAGGGACCTTATTAATGTTTAGAATTTCAGCCTCTTTCTAATATAAATGTCTCTATGGATTAGTTTGACTTAATGAATTTTCATCAATGTAAGTGTTTATTTTTATCTTGACCAACTGTAGCATCTTGTCACATGAAGAACACGGACTTTTACGATGGGTTTTGTTAGCTTTCTACAGCTGGGTAATTTTGAGACTTCCTTCTCTTCCAGCTCACTCACTCTGTATCGGAGAAGCCTGAGCTGTCCAAGCCACACACATCAGCACTCTTAATATCACACCCTATCTGCAGAAACATGTTCTCTCCTTTCCTTTGTATACATTGCCTTTTTCTTTTCATTTCTGTACATATTCACAATAACAATAAAATTTTGTACACAGTAATTTTTGTCAGGATGAAAACCTCATAAAATGATTTGTTTAAATCCTACCCATTAGGCTTAATCAAATCATTATATTAATTAGGTCACTGACAATTACATAATTTCAAAGACTTGGGTGTCTGAAATAGGTGTTCCTGGCTACAGTGGGTACATCGCTAGAGGTAATATCTTTTACTTTAGGTATCTTTTAACTTTGTCGTCATACTTTTGACTTCAATATTAGTCATAACTTGTTCATCAAATAAGTCAGCGTCTCATAGTGACTTACTGCGCTCTGAAAGTAAAAGATTAGGACAGTATTTGCATTTGCTGATGATTGGCGATGTTGAGCTCCTTTTCACTGCCTGTTGCTTCCGTGTGTGTCTTCTTTTGAGAAACATCTATGGAGGCCATTTTTCCCCATGATGGCGATGTGCTAGGCAAGCACTCTACTGCTGAGCTACATTCCCAGCCCACTTTTCCTAATTCTGGATGGGGCATTTGTATCCGTGTGCTACTGAGTCATATGAGGTCAAATATAGTTTGGATATGAATCAATGGATGAAAAGCACACATACACAATGAACATTATTCTGTCTTTAAAAGAAGGAAATTTTGCCGTGTGGAACAGCATAGATGAGCCTGGATGCCATTATGCTAAGAGAACTATGCCAGACGCAGGCCGTGAGGTAATTAATAGACAACCTCGCTTTACGTAAAATCTAAGACCGGCGAACTCATAGAAGAAAATAACAGAGCTGCCTGGTGGTAGCAGCAGAAGCAGGAGACGGGAAACGTGGCCCAAGATTCACTTCTGCGAGATGAGTGAAATTCGGAGGTGTACCGTAAAACAGGACAACTCCAACTAGCAAGAGGGCATTGTGTCCTTTAAATTCTATAGAAGGATAATCTTAAGGATTCTGCCAATAAAAGAAAAATATATGGTAACTTTGTGAAGAGATAGATATGTTAATTAGCTTGATTGTGGGAATCACTTCACTATACATAAACATCTATCTATCTATCTGTATCTGTACCTCAAAAGAGTGAGGTATGCATCTTACATCGTTACCACTTCTATGTATAAAGTGTGCTTTTTTGTCGGGGGAATACCAGGAATTGAACTCAGGACTTCATGCTTGCCAGACAGGCACTGTGTCACTGAGCTATATCCTTGGCCCCTGAATTATACTTAAATAATATGGAAAGTATTTTTAATTTTCAAAAAACTAAATTAAGAATTCCATACTCATATATATATATATATATATATATATATATATATATATCTCAGACATTAATTTCAAAGGAAAGGAGAAACTCTAAACTTTAGCAGAAATTGCAATGTGGATCAAAAAAGTCAAAATATTATAAACATCACTATGGTTACTTCACTCCTAGTGTACATTTCCAATGAATGTAGCTCTGAGGCTTCTGTAATCTTATATTTTCTAACACTCATAGACCTGTGTACTGTGATGTTTTCTCCAATCTTGGACATCGGGTCAAGAATTTCTGATTTAAATTTCCAAAACAATTTATATCTACTTAAAAGACTTTTTTTATAAATGATTTCCAATTAATAGTTCTTTTTAAGGAGGGAAACTCACTCCTATCAGTGGACATACATCCATATTGTATCCTTTTATAGATACAAGTAATGATTTAGGCCTCAAATTTGTTTTTCACAAAATTACTCACAGGAAGGAAAGGAGGTGACATAAGTAATATACATTTTTCACTTGTTTGGTTTGGGTTTTAGAGGCATGCCTTTGCAAAAGGAATCCCCTGTCCCATTTGTATGGAGTTTATTTATGGGTAAATATCTCTATAAAAAATCGGTTTTTTTAAAGTTTCTCTATCTTGTAGTAGTAGTTCATCTATACAGAGGGATTAGTATCATCTAAATGTTAATTTGCTTCTAACAGGAAGGAAATTTAGTTGCAAACCTGGTACTAAAAAAATTTGGAGATTCAAAATTTCAAACAGATAACTCCTTGACTTTTCTTAACCTAGGGCTGACCTGCCAAGAACTAGTATCTTTAAGAAAAAAGAAAAGGGAAAAGACACTTTTTGACAAGTTAACTTGTCTGTTCAGCTAAACACAGCCTCAAATGCCTACTAATGGAAAGATGAAAATCTCCTGAATATTTCAATAAGATCCATATGATAGAATAAAACCTCTTACTACAGCAGATTTTTTCTTCATCATAGTAAGGTAACATTATGCTAAATAAAGTTTACTTTTTAAACTTCACATGAATAAACAAAACACATACATGTTCACCAGATATACACACATAAATATTTCACTTAAAATTATTTATAAGTAGTTGTCAGTGATACATGGTAATTACATTCATCTTAAAGATCTAGCACACACACACACATATAAATGTATATATATATATATATCATCTTAATAATTTTTAATTCCCTTACCCCCATTTCCACCCACCCTCCAAAAGGAGTGTATTACTACAAATGAATGGTACAGGCAAATGTCCCAAATATTGTCAGTAAATATCAAATCACAAGATATATTCACTATCCAGATTTAAGAAATATATATAGAAATTACTTCTCTTCCTCAAACAGAAGAGTGTAATGGCCATTATTGGATCTGCCAACTTTTTTAGGGACTCAGATATAAGAACATAAAACAGAAGCCAAAAACTGTTGATTGCAGTCTGAAGAAAATGAACTTTCCCAGTGATTAAAAGCTACTCCAATAGAGAAGTTTCTCTGAATTCTAAGGAGTGCTAAGAGATACACTTCAGAGATCACGAAACCCAAAGCACTCGCTCGCTACTCAGAGATGACTCCAGGGTTCCTTCTTTTTCTCCTTGTTAACTCAACTCACAGTGGTTCAGTCTAAAAAGCAAAGCCTCACTTACACTGCAACCTGAGTCGCTCTGATCTTACTGAAGGTGCTTATACACAAATGTGTATCTCAGTGTGTGCTGGAGAATCTTTACACTAAAAAGAAGATCAAAAATTATCAGGAAAGAAATGCAGCATTAATTCTTCCATCATAGAGTTCATCCTAGCTGCCCATAAAAATTTACTCTGACATGCATCTCCTTTTTATTGGCTCTGGGAGATTCCATTTGAAGTGAAAGTGATTATAATTTTATATTCTATTCTCTAAGCAAATTTATAAGGAAATAAAAGGTAAACGTGTTACTGTTAAAACATTATGGAGAAATTAGTCAAACTAGTTTAACGTATATAAAAAAGATAAAGACTATACTTGGATCATTATTGCATGGAAAAGTTAAGAAAAACTATTAAAATCATCCACTTTGGCCTCCTTTTCAAGAGAAATGTAATATATTAAACATGAATAACTGATTTTCTTTAATTCTGTACTTATATGCATATGCTGAACTAAAATAAAGTTTCTGTAAATAGTAAAAAAAAGTAGTGTTAGAGATTATGCAGTGGTGCACTAATGGAAACACCAAAATACAACATGAAATACATTTTCAGGACTTCTTTTCTTGCATTGCTTAAGAGCAGTGAGGAGCAGATTATATTATAAATTCCTCAAACTCTTCCATGTTATTCCTCTTTGCACCCTTCTACTGCTGGGCTACATTAGCCAAATATTTTAGAAAAAATTTTAAAACATGCAATGCAATAGGAAAGTGAGTTCTGCCAACAATGAGTTAAAAATGATATACTTCAAATTCTTAATGCTACCACATTTTTGTATTAAGCACAGTCATTGGTCAGTAGATTTGAGTGGTTTATAGTATGCTATTATCTCCACAAATACACAGTGATCTTCATGTGCTTGAAATTGTCTATGCACTTGTGTGCATGACTCATTACTACCTTATATAAGATGCTACTATCTTTAAGAAGGTAAATGTTACTATAGATTAATGATAATGAAATATAAACAACTTTCAGGGGCTGGGGATATAGCTCAGTGGAATAAGTGCTTGCCTAGCAAGCGCAGGGTCCTGAGTTTGATCCCCAGTACCGCAAAAAAAAAAAAAAAAAAAAAAAGAAATATAAACAACTTTCACACCAAAGTCTGGCCATATTGTCAATGAAAACTATGCCAAAAATGTTTGGCCATAATAATGATAAACCTCAATAATTCCTTCTGGTGCAGTTTATTTTTCGAACTGATATCATTTTATAGAGGCCCAGACAATAGTTCAACTTAAGTTTAGAGTAATGAACCTAAAAGTACTGAAAAACTATGAATATATGGATTGTTAAAAATTAAATAGAGTTGTATTTTCATGTGACATTTATTCCAAAGTTGGAAAAATCTCTTTTCATATATTACTTTATATTTCTTGACTTTTTTCAATTGACTTAAGTTCAAATCCTTTTTGCAAAGAAGAAAGGATACTTGAATGGAAGGAAAAATGGCAAGGAGGAAGGAAGAAGGATGGAGAGGACAGGATAAAAGAACTCTAATAAAAATCTTTTCTAACAGATTTATTGGCTCTGGGAGATGTAAACTATGTAAACTATGACACACAAGAGTATTTGTTAAGTAGTTTCTTTTTTTTTTTTTTTTTTTTTGCAGTACTGGGGATCGAACTCAGGACCCTGCGCTTGCTAGGCAGGCGCTTATTCCACTGAGCTATATCCCCAGCCCAGTAGTTTCTTATAGTAAGAAATAGTACTTAATTTTGAAAGAAAACAGAAGTAAAACACAATGGGTACTGTGCAACAGAAAATTTCACTCCAAGTGCCCGAGTGAAAACAGACTGATACTAACTTACATAATTTAGCAGAGAAACTTATTCTTTAAAAGTTAAAACTCTTAAATGCATGCATTAAATTCAAGAAGGTCATTATTTTTTCACCAGTACGTGATGTACAGATTTGCTTCATGGTGAATCAGATAACAGCTACAGATTTCCACATTACATGTACATATTCCATAAATCTACTGATAATAGAATTTAGAAATTCCATTTACCACTGATCTAATAGCTTGGAAATGAAGTTTAAATCCTTAAAATACTGTCAAGGCTTCTGAGGTACCTGCACAGTCACAGCAGTGAATGCAAGAGCTTGCCAGGTATTGTGACAAAAGAAAGAAATTGTAAGATATGTTTTATGAATATTAATCAAGACCTACACTTGGTAGTCATAATTCATCAATGCTTCAAAAAACCACCGTGGCTTTGCTAACACTTCCCAAATCCACCTTTAAATGCACCTTTATAGAAAATATCTCGCCATTAGCATTGTATCTTATGTACTTCAAGAAAGATGTAGTGCCGTGGGGAGTTAAGTGAGGCTGACAGAAAAGAAACCATACATCTCTGTCAAGCTTTCAGACGTGAGCTCTGGATGAAGCCAGAATGAAATATTTTGCTTCCTCCCTGGCTGATCTAACACAGTAGATTTGGTTAATAGTATCCCAACTTGTTTGAGCCTCCTCAGGTTGTAATAAAATATATTTAAAATTTTAGGGATCAAATACTAGTATGTTTTACACAGAGAATTAAGGGACTCTATGGCACATGACATGCAATAAATACATCTGTACAGCCAATCAGTGATAAACCAAGAAGCACTAGAAAATTTCCCGGCTTGTGAAACCATTCAGAATGTTCAATTAGAGCACCAGGGATGCCAGGTATCTCACGTTTTACTTTCATGTGCTGGGATAGTTGGCTAGATTAGCCTAAAATAATTTAATTGACTATCATGAGGTACACAATTCTTTGGTGAGAAATAAATCATTTATAATTAAAAACATACCTATGTGATTGGGCTGTAGTGATTTAATGAGAGCAGGACAGTGATTTATATTAATTTAACCAGCAACTGCAATGTCTTGTGGAAGAAAATAATTCATCTTTGGAAGAGATACACTACAGAGAGATAAACACGGAATACAATGGCATTTGAATGAGTAAATTTATGTTTTAAAATCAAAGAACGGTAACTCCTGTGCTAAAGCCTCAACACAAATAGGTATTTTGACATATTCACTTCTGTTTAATAGGGAAAAATTATAAAGAAAACACAGTTAAGAATATCTTTCACATTCCCCCTTTTCGTTACTGAAGTGTTCTCACTGTTCCTTATTATTTGGCAAAAGAAGATTTTAACATGTTCTCTTTAAAAAAAAAAAAAAACTAACCTTTAGGGCATAGACAATATTACTTTGGTTTTATAAACTTGGCAACTAGTAAGATTTTATAATACACTACAACTCAACAAAAAATGTGAGTAGATAAATCTGTATACTAAAAGTGGTGGTTATCCTAAAACTCTCCAAGATTTGGCTGTTACATACATTTAACTTCTAGCACTTCCCATCATAGCGAACTTTCTGGCAAGAAATACTGAAATGGAATTTTTTTCCGTCATTCACAAAAGGTGATAGCGCCTTCATTTTGTCCCCCTATTGTAAAGTTACAGTACTCACAAAGTAGGACAGTTGCCTATTAATGCCAGCAGTATATACTGAGTATGTTGGCCTTTGTTCAGGTTTTCCTAGTCTTTAAAACACTCTAGTTGGTGACCGTACTGTAAAGGTAGAAGCTCTAAGGCATGTACCTTCCACCTTTCCTCCATCACAAAGTAATCCCTACTCCTGTACTATTCAGGGATATTTTTGTCTGCAAAGGTTTTCCTGACATTCCTGCAAAATATCTACTCGCGATTCTTCCACAGAGTCCCAAACATGTGATGACTCTCCGCTGTTCACTCGTGTGGGACCCTCTCCCTGATAATGAGGCCCGAAAGGACAAGTTTGCGTTTCATCCACCTTTACATGCCATCAGCTAGCATATGGCTTAGCATCTAATAGATGCTCAATAAATGTCTGCTTCACTGCATTACAGTAAAACACTCTGACGATGGAGCTTCTGAGTCTACAGAAAAAAAGTAAGAGCTACAGTGCGGGCAGGGAAGGTTGAAAATTGCTCTTTTCTAAATTAAACAATAATTTCAGAGTTAAGATTTCTTCAATTTTTAGTTTGCCTCACAGCCTACGAAGCACAGCACATGGGTTTGTGAATTGTTTTTTTCACATTTATTCTACAGACTGAAAGTTACTCATTCTACATGGAAAAGCTAAGTCACAGACATTCATTAGACTAGGAATTGCTGGGCGCAGGCGTGATTCCATCCATGGAGGATGGGCCCAGTCTGCTCTCATCCAGGTCCGCTGACCCTTAAAGAAGGAAGCACTGAGCTCCGTCCCTCTCCACTCCTCCTGCGAGGGCTTTGCTGTGGTCACCACGCAGAGCGCCTGGAGTACGGCGTGAGTAAGATGGAGGCACTTCACTACCATTGATTTTTGTCTCTCTCATGCAGACAGCAGGTTTCCCTTTCTTTAACACACACACACACACACACACACACACACACACACATGCACACACAGCTTCTTCCTTTTCCCTGAAAAAATTCTCACCTTAGCGCCCAGTAAATGCTGGCAACACAGCTTCACATTCGCCGCAATCTCTAATTTATTCCAGAGCAAGGTGGCTCCTTCATTCACTGAAAATTCACTCAAAATTCCTCAATGGACTTTTAAGAAAAACCTGTCAAATCTAATGTGGTTTCAGAGTTTTCAATTTACTGAATTTATCTGTATCACTATGGACTTCTATGTACAATCAAGTCCTCAGCTCCTAGCATTCAATCAACTGCAAGGAATACAGGAAGGTGACACCACATAATAAAAAGGCTTCACATGTGTGGCTTCAAACAAAAGAGCCATGGGCCAAAGAAGATGGATCAGTTCCCTCAAGGTCGAAGCTTTGAGTTAGTCAGAGTCCCGGTTAAAAAAATGTCAAGGCCACCTCTCCCATGTCGGTCAAAACTTTCCTCACAGCGTATTTTATTTTTTATTACTCCTGCCAAATCTACACCTCAAGTCTCAGAATTTGTGATTAGTAACTTCACGATGGGCTCCAGCGATTCTGATTGGTGGTGTCCACACTCGTGTAGAGCCCCTTCCCCTTGGCCGGGGTAGGACATGCTCGTGCTAACCCACAGCGTGCAGCAGACAGCATGGAAGAGCAATTGCAAGCTTACAGACTAGAAAGACTGCAGCTCAGCCAGCACCATGACCTAGGCAGCCCTATGGGAAAGCACGTGTGGGGAAGGTGGGAAGTAGGTGGTCCTTCACGAGTTTTACCTTCAAAGCCAGAACCCAACCAACAGTGTAACTGAGCCAGAGTCATCCAGCTAAGGAACACCCAGATTCATGACCCATGGCAAATTTGAGAGACTGAAGTGCTAATTTATGAAGTAACATTGTTCATGCGGTAATAACACAACGTCTTATCCTGAGAATAGTGTGTTTCTACCCTGAATAATTCTGTATTGTTCTCCATCTTCAGTCTTTTCACAGCATGACATGAACTATGTTTTTCTCTTAATATTCTATAACCAGTGGTTGAAACATGATAGCAGATTAAGAATATGTCAGATGCACTGAATATTCTACTCAAGTGTCCACAATCTTCAAGTCTGTATTGACTTACTATTCCTCAAAGACATTTAGCTTAGCCGTTTACTATTTGAGATATGAATTTAAAGACTTTAACATGGGTATCTCAATCTTATAAAAAAAATGTACAATTAGCACAAACTTGTTCAATAAAACTTTTACCCACCAGTTTTGCAATTTCAAGGAAACTCTGTAAGCTAAATGCTTTTGCCAGTTAATAATTATCCTGTTTTATTGGCTCTGCAGTAAGTTTTAAATTTCGATTATAGCCTAAGTGTCATACTGGTGTTGAAGTTCAACGTGCAGATTCTCAATACAGAACCGAGTAATTTTAAGATAACCAATTCCCAGGTTCTAAACTACAACATTTCCCTGGTTTTCAAAATGGATTTGCCTTGAGAGGTATTTAAGACTTTTCTCTCCACCTTCTGTCAAAATTCCAGTGCTTCCATTTTATGAAATATATTCCTCTTACTTGGAATCTTATCATCTACTGACCCTAAGTGTGAAAATCAAGATAACAGATAATGTCTTTAAATAAATAGTGCATTCATTTATACCATTAAAATAGGTATTACCAATAAAATCTTACTTATACTTACAAATGCATTTCTTAATAAAACATAATTACATTTACTTTTAATCAGTTATGTCCTAGTTGCACCTTTAAAGAGAAGAGATATTTTGAAAAACACTTAAGAAATCTTGTTTCATGAAAAGTATTTCATCGTAGAAGATAAGCATATCTACATAGGCTTGCAGATAAGTTTGATAGCCTGTTCAATTACTTGATTAATCAAGTAAATACAAGCACCAAACCACACTACTTAAAGATACAGTCCTGTGAGAGAACTTAAGGCAAGTGAGCTGAGCGATAAAAGAAACAGAACAGCACAGGATCTGCTTGGTACAAAGGGGCTTGTCTGAGGGATTCACGGCACTCTGTTTACTGTTTGCTTTTGTTGTGTTTGTCCCTTTTTCCGCAGTGCTTGGAACGGAACCCGGGACCTTACACATGATGGGTAGACGCGAGCCCTGAGCTGCATCTGCGGCCCGGTGGGTATGTTTATGATTTTTTTTTTTTTTATTTTAGAAACATAAAAGTACAAAAACATATTGACAAACAGATACCCATTATCATAGAAAATAGTACAATCACAACTAATCTATAGACAAGGTGATA
>PVLD010017224.1:0-42543 GCA_004027595.1 Dinomys branickii
GATGTCCATTGTCACCACTCCTATTCAACATAGTTCTGGAAGTACTAGCCAGAGCAATCAGACAAGAGAGAGAAATAAAAGGAATAAGGATAGGAAAGGAAGAAGTCAAACTATCACTATTTGCAGATGACATGATACTATACATGGAGGACCCCAAAAACTCCACAAGAAAACTCCTGGAATTAATTGACAAATTCGGTAGCATAGCCGGATACAAAGTCAACACCCAAAAATCAAAAGCATTCCTATAGACAAACAACAAACAGACTGCGAGAGAAATTGAGGAAACCATAAACTTTACAATAGCAACCAAGAAACTGAAATACTTAGGAATCAATCTAACAAAGAATGTGAAAGATTTATTCAGTGAAAACTACAGTACTCTGAAAAAGGAGATCAAAGAGGATCTCAATAAATGGAAAAACATACCCTGCTCATGGTTAGGAAGAACTAACATTGTAAAAATGGCCGTACTACCAAAACTGTTGTACAGATTCAATGCAATTCCCATTAAACTACCATTAGCATACCTCACAAATCTAGAGAAAATATGCCTCAAATTCATCTGGAACCAGAATAGACCCAGAATAGCAAAAGCAATCCTGGGCAATAAGGACAAGTCAGGTGGAATCACAATCCCTGACCTGAAATTATACTACAAAGCTACTGTAATAAAATCAACCTGGTACTGGCTAAAAAACAGACCTGAGGATCAATGGAACAGACTGGAAGATGCAACCATAACGAAAAACCCACTCAGCTATCTAATATTTGACAAAAGGGTCAACCAAACCCACTGGAAAAAAGAAGGCTCGTTTAATAAATGGTGCTGGAAAAACTGGCTTGCCTCTTGCCAAAAACTGAAAATAGACCCCAGTCTATCACCATGCACCAAACTCAGGTCAAAATGGATCACAGACCTCAACATTAAAACAGAAATTCTAAAGCTATTGGAAGAGAAAGTAGGTAAAAATCTTGAAGACATAGGAGTAGGCAGAGAGTTCATGAACAAAAATGAAAGTGTAAGGGAAACACTTCAAAGAATCATTGGGACCTCATCCTACTGAAAAGTTTTTGTACATCTAAAGAAATCACCAGCAAAATAAAAAGAAAACCCACAAATTGGGAAAAAATCTTAGCTGGCTGTCCCTCAGACAAAGGACTGCTGAATTAAAAAACATGTACCTGTCCAAATTCAAAGACCCAATTCAGAAATGGGCACCTGAAATGAATACACACTTCTTAGATAAAGAAATACAAATGGCAAATAAATATATGGGAAAATGTTCCTCATCCTTAGTCATTCGAGAAATGCAAATAAAAACAACATCGAGATTTCATCTCACCCCAGTAAGACTGGCCAGTATGAAAAAGTCATCCAATAACAAATGCTGGTGAGGCTGTGGAGAAATAGGGACTCTATTACACTGCTGGTGGGAATGCAGACGTGCAACCACCGTGGATAGCCATTTGGAGATTTCTCAGCAAACTAGGTCTAGAGGTTCCATTCAAACCAGCTATTCCCCTTCTGAGTATTTTCCAAGAAGATCTGAAAACATCATATTCTGATATATGTGCCCCCATGTTTGTAGCAGTGCAATTTGTAATAGCTAAAATGTGGAAGCAACCCAAGTGTCCATCCACAGAAGACTGGATTTAAAAATTGTGGCACTTTTATATAATGGAATATTATTCAGCTATAAAGAAAGACAGTTTTGGGGACTTTGTAGACAAGTGGTCAAAACTGGAGTCCATACTCATAAGTGAAATAAATCAGCGGTACATGTGCAGGCAATGTATTGTATCATTTGTGTAAGAACCTGAGGGTGGGAATATAAACTAAGAGACATGAAGGAAATCTGTTCAAAAACAAATAACAGATGGGATGAGGGAAAGGAGAAAAGAAAGAGGCAAAAATGTATGTATGCATATATGTATATACATATGTGCAGGAGGGCTAACATGGTTCTACTAGTGTATTATATCAATTAATGCTAAGGAATAATTGATGAAGGGGTTATTTGATCAATCTTGTATGTCTGTATGTGTTATCCTGAGCACACACTTAGAAGATATCGATATGCAAAGCAGCAACTATTGTTGGTTTTCATTTTTTTTAGCATTTTTAAAAATTTTATTTATTGTATTTTTTTTATCTTTTGTTTTCTGTTTTTTGTGTTTTTCTGTTGTTGAGATGATTAATTGTTTGACCAATTTCATATGTCTGTATCTGTGTTCATGTATATACACTTCAAAGGTATGAATAGTTAAAGCAACAACCATTGTTGAGTCCATGTCACCTTGTCTGTAAATCAGCTTTGATTGTACTATTTCTTATGCTAATTTGTTTCTGTTTGTTAATATGTTTTTGTGCTTTTATTTTTTAAAATAAAAAAAAACATAGACTATATATAATGATGAAACTCTAGACATAAGAAACGAAGAGTCCCTGCCCGCTTAGAGGTAGGTGAAACATTTCTCAGGAAGTGGTGGTCATTAAATTTATTTCACACGCCCAGGGAAAAATACCACACTGTTTATTCGTAGAAGTTGTATTATTCTAGCTTTCTGATCTGTACTTAAACACAAGAGCAAGAAATTTAAACTCAGTGAAGTCTGAGAGAAATTTTAACTCTATGTAGTGTTGAGTAACTACTCAGAAGCTGTACGGTGCCCAGGAAACGGGAAAGTTCTGACTCTTGATCTGTGGTACTTTCCATTGTTAGTTTTACTCTTTCTATTAACAGATAAGGCTCCCTACCATTAAGTAAAGCCTTGATCTTTCAGGAAGAATTCCTCCCGATTACAGGATTGTAATGGATATCATTTGTGGTCATGTGAGTAAGTTAATTAACCAATTAGAGATACCATAAATAGGAAAAATAAATCTTTGCTAGGCACAGACGTTTATTACAGCCAAAGAACAAGGAATCCTGAGCCTAGGCCTGACTTGAGGAGGAATGAGTTTTTTTTTCCTTCAGACTGAGTAGTCTATGCTGTCATAATCTTACCTATCTCAGGATCTATTTCTGAAGCCCAGCTCCAAAATAGATCTTAAGTAGAAGTGGTCTAATTTTTGAGTCTGTAACTTCAAGAACAGCCAGAAAAAGAGAGCTCAAGCAGATGACAGTTGATTTGAGTTGCTTTCTTGGACTAGAATTAAGAAAAGTATAGTTCATGTTCTTGTAACAAGGAACAAAAAGATAAATTAATATCATACTGTATTGTCTAGGAGCAAATGCATTATTTGAATGAACTGTGATTTTTCAATGGTTAGGCAAGAGATTCACAAGAACAAAACTTTTGCAACAACCTATTATGCTTTGGGGTTGCTACTCAGATGAAATAATGCTGGAAAGAATTTCTACAAATCCCCACATCTCAGTGAAGAAGAGAATAAAGGAGTTGTGTTTACCTAAGGGTCAAAACCCTTAGCCCTCATCGGAGACACTTTCTAGGAGCTGGCAAGTGAGCATCATATGGAAGAAAACACCCAAATAAGGAAAGCGAAAATGAGGGAGAGATCATAACCTATATCCAAAACAGAAATTTTTTGCCTGGCAGCAAATGGACCAAGCATTGATTAGGCTGATAGACAGCAAGCAGAGGTGCCAAATTTGTTCTCTTCAAAATTTGAAATTTAATTTCAAGGTACTGATAGTTTTATTTGGGGGACATGTTCCTAAATTATATGACCTAAGTCACAGTTAAAGAAAATCATACTACAGTGATTTTGTATTTTAACCTTGAGGGGTTTGTGTGGAGATGAAGCATTAGGAGAAGAGAATCACTCTTCAAGTATCCAGAACATATATACATGCATATGTATGAATAATTACTCCAACAGCGGTAAACATAATTGATTCCCAGTAATTCTACGCATGCATTCTAATGATACCCTCACCCTGCGCTTGCCTGTTTACTTGATGCTTTTGTTTGTGGCATGTTTTTTATGTTTTCATTACTGTCATATAGTGCTGGACACCCACAAATTAAAGGAGAACAGGGTCATTTTGGCTTACAGTTGGTAAAGGTTTCAGTTCTTAGCAAAGTGGCTCTCAGGCAGGACAGCATGGCAGAGGACCATGGCAGGTAGGACACAGAGAGAGGGAGGAAAGGGAGAGAGAGAGAGAGAGAGAGAGAGAGAGAGAGAGAGAGAGAGAAGAGACAACCTTTTCCAGGCCATGCCCCAAGTGCCCACCTCTTCCCATCAGCCTAAAGTATAACCATCAGCTTGACTGGCCATCAAGACATCACGTTAGACCTTCCTCAGAAATGCATACCATTACTTATCACATCCTCCAATTCTAAACACTGTAATTTGTTTATAAACTGCTGTCTTTGTAAAAGATGGGTGATGCAAAACGTGTCCTCCCTTTGGCTTCATTTCTGTCTTCTCGTTCAGTGTCCCAGCTCCTGCTGTACTTCAAGCTTCTATTTCGACCTTAGTCCATTTCAGGAGTCTTTTATCTGCGCATCCCTGATCTGTTCTGTTGATTGCTCATCCTGTCTTCAACATTGCCGCCACAGTGAACTGATGTAAATTAGAAATTTACCTGTGCCATACGTCCGCCATATTGCCTACAGAGTGAACTAAGGCTTTTGTACAACATGCAAGACTCTGCCTTTTCATTGTTTAATGGTTCTTGTCACTAAGAACTTAGCAAAATGTCACTACATATCTCAGTAGATAACTATGTGTGAGGTGAAATGAATGAAGAGTAATTCAATGTCCCTTCCACCAAATAATATCCTAGTGCCTAGAAATAGCTTATTGGTGTTAGTGCAGCAATTGTTTTAAAATTTTTCTAACTAGAATATTTTCAATTTCAATATGAAACAATTTCATAACTGTTCTGATCAGCCTACTACATTATGTTCAGTTAGTCCCATTACTTTTCATGATAATCAAAAATAGTAATAGTGTTGGCTGGGATACTTAAGAAAGAAACTGCATTTAAAATTTTTCATATTTTAAAAATGTTTTCTTAGAATCCATTTTTTGCACACATCTTTTTTTCATAGTTTGCATATTTTTCTCAAAGTGTGTATTGGTTGGTGTTGTCTACAGGAATAGAATTGGCAGAAATATATATATATATATATATATTAGGATTAGGATTTACTAGGTAAGTTTACATGATCAGAGGTGGGAGCATCCACCAAGTTCCTCTGCATGCCAGACAGTCAGAGGATACAGTGTCTCCTCAGCCTGAGAAGCTAGAAGTCTTAACACAGAGAGGATGGAACACGCAGCACCAGTTGGAGATGACAGTCTCAGAAACTCCCCAGGGCTGTGTTGGAAGATGGGAGAAGCTGGGCTGTGATGCCCACAGACAACAGCCACAAAAGAGAGACTTGATAGAGCAGAAAGGATCTCTTCAAATGCGCCCACACCTTCATCCCATCCCTACCCACTGAGGGCACATGTAAGCCAAGAACTAAATCATTGGTAGACTAAGTCTCTGATGAGCATAATGCCATCACCATCCCACCATCATCCAAATCCTCCACCTCTGAGCAACTGAGACTTTTAGGGGTCTTTGGAGATCTAAACCACGACAAACACCATTTCAGAATCAAGGCTTCTATGCTACTGTAAGCCTTATGAGGTGCATTACAAAGTAGTTTTATGAAAAGCACATTAGCTCAGACCCAGATAATGAATGTTCATCTAATTATAACACTTTATTGAATTATCATATAGAAAAGCACAATATTCACACTTACAATGTTTACCTTTGCTGGTTTAAAAACAACAGTCAAAAGAGAAATTCATTCAATAAACACTGAAGAAAAAAGACATGAAAGAGCCTATGGTAGCTAAGTAAATATATAGAATTAAAGAGCTAGAGTTTAATGGAAAAGAATGTAAACACTCAACAGGCAGACATTAGTTTTATGTCAAATAAAAGCATTTATCAGTTAAAATACTTTGCTAGTTTCTAGGACCATTTATTAGTGACACTTGCTGATTACTTCTTCCTCAGAATGTGTTATTTTGTGATTTCCTGCTAATTACTTTAGCAGACATCACAGGTACAAAAAGTCTAACACCTTTCCTGTAAGATTTTCTTTCAAGCCACATTTATAACTTATGACCAAATTTATCATGAAACCTTTAGCCTGAAGTCATCCAATTTCTATGGTTTTCATTTATATTTTAGGTTCTATCTACATCTCAGCAGTGACAAAAGACCTCTATATAGACCCAAGAATTTTGTACAGAAACACCATAGGATGACTCATTGGACATATTTAATATTACACTGTCTAATCAGCAATGTCACTGAAAGGATTTTACCACTTCTGTCACATTTTAACTCTTTTCTAAGTTAAATTAACTCCTCTGCTTCAGAGGCTCCCATAAGGACTATAAAGTGGTCAAAAAACTTTTAATAAGCTTTTAGTTTTTTTGTATCAAAGATATAATTTTTATTCAGTTAGCTTTTACAGAATAATTTGTGCAAACAAAAGAGACACATACTCCCTAAGTGTTAAGTTAAAATTGTTCTATTTTGGTTTTTATTTATTTCTCCTTAGTTTCTTTTTTTCTTCAGAAGTGCAAAGCATTTGTTGTTATTATTTCAAAAATTCCTTCTATCCTTTAAGTATTTTAGAGAATCAAACATTTCATTAATCTTTGATCTTTGGAGTTACTTCTTGGTGTTTTCTTAAATTAATATATTTCTTTTATTTAGATTCATATCTATTATTTTAGATCAACTATTGCTACACTTTGGTTTAAAGGCTCACTTTAAACTTAGTTTACATTAGAAAAATATTCAAAAGACTTGTACTGGAGATGGTATTTCCATCTTCTACTGTCTTAGGAGATTCTAGCCTAAAAGAACCAATTACAATTTTCCATAACACCAAACAAAAGGGATGAAAATCTAAGATTTTATAGTATGCAGTTTACTGACAGTACTGCAGTAGAGTACAGCAGGAAGACCCATGTGTCTCTGCAGCTTAGGTCGGGGGACAAGGTTTAGGATCAGGATGAGTGTAGCTTCCAGAAAAGCAGAATGTCTGAAGGTGATAACAAAGACATAATGAACATTCCTGGTTGTGGAAAGACCAGGGTCCAGTCATAAAGCTTCACATATTACCCCAGTGGTTTTGTTTATCCATGGTGTTCCTGAAAACTTGGCAGGGAAACAGACCAGTGTGACCCACGGGAAACCACAGTCATTCTCAGGTCAGGTTGAACCTCACTATATATGAATAAATCCATAAGGAATATGTAGAACCTTATAGATAATCACAGAAAACTAAGATAATCTAACAAGTTCAAACTATTATTCTTCTTTATTCATTTATCCAAGTTGGTAAAAATAATATCATGCCACTAGTCATCTGTGAGCTAGGATGTAAGTACTCTTGCTTGCTGCTGGTAGAAATGTAAGTGCAGCTTTCCTGAGGTTTTAAAACCTTCCATACCTTAGCCCAGAAAGCCTCAATACTATAAACAAATCTTCAAGAAGTAATGAACAATTGCAAAGATTTTCTATGTGCAGATGAGTCAGTGTGTGTCCTTTTCTGTGTCCATGTATTTCAACAAGTGCCTGTGTGCAGGTGCACATCCACATCCACATATGGACCCACACGTTACGTTATGTTGTGGACACAAAACCAGAAGCAGGTGATAGAGAAGCAAATGGAAACAACAGAGACATTAATTTTATGCAAGACTTGGTACAAGTACATTTATTGATGGAAGGGCAGAAAGAGAATTAAGGAATAGTTACAGTAGAAAAGAGCACTTGCAGAAGCTTGTTCATAATATTGGAAAGTTTACCTGTTTAAATGTTGAGAAGAAAGAACTGGGGGCCAGGGATGTAACTCAGTGGTACAGTGTGAGGTCCTGTGTTCAATTCCTGGTCCAATAAAAAGAAGGAAGAGGAGGAAGAGAAGGAGAAGGAGAAAAAGGAGAAGGAGAAGGAGAAGAAGAAGAAGAAGAAGAAGAAGAAGAAGAAGAAGAAGAAGAAGAAGAAGAAGAAGAAGAAGAGGAAGAGGAAGAGGAAGAGGAAGAGGAAGAGGAAGAGGAAGAGGAAGAGGAAGAAGAAGAAGAAGAGGAAGAGGAAGAGGAAGAGGAAGAGGAAGAGGAAGAAGAAGAAGAAGAAGAAGAAGAAGAAGAAAGAAGAAGAAGAGGAGGAGGAGGAGGAGGAAGAAGAAGAAGGTGGTGGTGGAGGAGAAGGAGAAGGAGAAGAAGAAGAACCAAATAGAATAAAGCATAGCAAAATCAGTAGAGCAGGTCACTGAGACATTGAGCACAGCATCCACAGCACCATGAACAAGCACCTGAGGCACTGCCTAGGAGGCATTTGCTGGAACTTGGCTGAGTAAGAGAAGCTGGGAGGTGAGGGGTTTTGCGGGATGGGAGATTCAGCCTTTAGTGAAGCAGCACATTGTCCTTTTGGGAAGCGTATTTTTAATAATAAATGCCTCAAATACAGAAAAAAGAAAGCAGACAAACAAAAATCTGAAGAACTCATCCTATTTGTGTTATGAGGCTTGACAACGCTCTACATTTACCTAATATTAAAGTCAATTTACAATTACAACTGCACCAAATAAGCATAAGACAGGAGAGTGACTTTTATGCAGTAAGAGCTATTAACCTTTACCTGTGAGGAGCTAGGTAGTAAATATTTTGGTCTTTGTAGAACATACGATTCCTATCACAGCCACTCAAGCATGATATTCTAGAAATGACACTAAACAAATGGGAGTGGTCGTGTTCCCATTTGTTTAGCTCCCATTTGTTCCCATTGGTTAAACATATACCAATAAAGAAGTGGGCAGTGACAAGTAGAAGAATTTGTTCTCTCAGAATATTTTAAATTCAATCTTGGTTTACCATTATATATTTATAAATAATGGAGACTTTCTTCTAATCATAAGAGAACAGGGGAAAGATCCCCTAATCTGTGGTCAGTGGGTCTAGATTGTAGGTATTACTTCCCACTTACACAATCCAGTTTAAAACTACTGAGCTTTAGTTCCCTACTTAGTAAAATATATTTAAAATTCATGAATTAAAATAAAAATAAAGGACACATATGTTAGTGGCGTGAAAGCTGTAGTAGTATTGGAAGTTCTTATCACTTGCAACAAAATCAGAAAGTTTCCTACCTCAGTACATATTCTGTTCTCGTAATACCCACAGTAACCTCATAATAACTGAAAGATAGTTAAGGATGTGACGTCATTAGAATCAATTCCTCTACACAGTATCAGCTCAACAGATGTCAGATCATGATATTAACTTAAAAAAAAATTGAAGTAGTCAAAGTCTTCTGACACATAGCAATTAAAAGACAAAATCAAACTGTTCCGAGTCACCTCCAAGACCAGAATGTCAGCATCGGCATCGCAGATACAGTCACACACCTTGTACCTCAGCCTCCCAGGGCTGCTTGGCAAATGGTGTAAGAAATGGATATTGATAATCACCATGGAAGCCACTGACTCGGAACCGAGTTTTCAGATGCACACTGGGGGAAGAGGCTTCATTCTTCTGTGACTTGGAAGCTGCAGTCCCCGACTGAAAGGAAGGCATCCGCCTGATTCTGTGGTAACACAAACATAAAGAGGCCAGGCAAGATGGCACAGCTACCCGGGGGCAGCTTTAAATTAAACTGCAAATGTACTCATCAGCCCTCTGAGGAGCATTGATCCCTATTTGTTCAGTATGTGCAGTTTGTTCACCAGAGCAGCGGATGCTGGGTTATTACATGATTCCACCCCATTAAAGTTCTTCCAGCCACCTAGGAGGGGCAGGGTAAGCAGCAATCAGTTTTCCATGGATGAAAAAGGATTTAATGATGGAGAAACGTGCAGTACAGGTGCAATCAGACTCATTTCCTAGAAAATATACGAGAACCCTTGGTAGTCAGATGTGATTCACCAGAACAGGTTTCCCGCCATGGCACAGCTACATTTTAATCATGGTGGGCTCTTCCCCCACTTATTGCTGTATTTAAAAAAAAAATTTTAAACAGTGGCTTTCCCACTAAAATCACTAGAAATTAAGCTCGATGCTGCTATATGAAATTTTCTTGAAACATTGACCTTGGTTGGCATGAGACACCTGTTATTGGCAAGCACTTGCGATTAGGCTTTTGCAATTTATTGAGCCATATTGTTTGTGTAGATTTGTCTGGCACAGTGCATTTATAAAGCCTGAATGTTAGGGCGAGGCACTCAGTGCATTTGGGTCAAACACTGGATCCAGGTGTCCACTTATTATGAACTCTCCACTTCACATTCTGCAGTAAATAGACATAACTGTTCACATTACCCACTGCAGTACTGACGCATACACAAAAAATTCCAAGCACATTGCTTTTATACATGTTCACTTTTATCTTTTAGTTTTAGATATTTTTAGGAATGATGTCAAAAACAATGACCGCGTAATACAGTGGTCACATTCCAATGCAAGGTACACTCAAGCGCTGATCTTCTGATTCCAGTTGTATTATTTTTTTTTATTTTAAAAATAAAGGAAGAAAACATATTAACAAACAGACCTCCATTTACAACATAGAGTAGGAACAATACAAACAATATAAAGTTGCAGACAAAGTGGTAGGAAATTAACTGGATTATTTGATGTATCAAATTTACTTACTGAATTTATTTATTTTCAGACAGGATCTTGCCATGTAGTTCGGCCTGGCCTCAAACTTGTGGCAATCCTCCTGCTTCAGCCTACCGAGTAGTGGGATTATAGGCATGCACCACCATACGCAGCTTTATTTAATGCATTTATTGATATCAGCCACTTTCGAATTTAGAATGATCAATTAATACAGAATTAAAGCATGGAAAACAAAGCTGTTGATATAAAGTGATATAACTAAGGAACGAGGTGCATAGTTTTGCCAGGGAATTGTTCCATCTCGTGTTTCTGTAACAGGGTAGTGCTAAAGGTAAAAAAAAGGTAAAACAAAGGTAAAACTCTGTTTACATATACAGACTTAGAGACATGCCTAACATTTTTTTAAAACATGGTAGTGCATTCCATTAATAGCACTATGCAAGGCTGAGATGCAAGCATCACAAGTTTGAGCCTAGCCTAGGGAACACAGTGGCTACAAATGGACCAATCTCAAACATAAATAAATAAAAACCTGGGAGACAAGTCAGTGTGAAGGCCCAAAATTCAAATCCCAGTTTCATAAACAAACAAACATAAATTAAAAGAAAATGCTTGGATAACCCTGAGTTTTAAATCCCTTTCTTCCATTTAGGTGCAAAGATCCATAGAGTCAAGAAGGCTTTTATATCCATCAAGGAAAAGGCAATCAAATTATTTTGGTGCACAAGTATTATTGAACTCCAATGTCCTATTTCTGGCAAATAGGCTATGGGTAAGAGATGTAAATCACAGAAGATGCTACCCTTGTTTTACATGCAGCTACCTAAGTTGTACTTACAAACACCAGGAAGAAGTGTACACACTACTAACTGTGGAGATTTACTTACATGACTTTTCCTTACAGGCCTAGAAGTTTTTCATATCTCATTCCTATCAAAAGTAGCAATTCAGAGTGCTTGAATTACTCTTATGGCAATTGTTCTCAACTGGAGGCAATTTTGCTTTTCTAGGGACATTTAGCACTGTATAAAGATGTTATTGTTAAAAAAAAAAAAAAGATGTTATTGTTTGCCCCAAGATGGAGTATGTGCTGGTGACATTTAGTAGTCGAGGTCTTGGATGCTTCTAAATAATCTACATTGCAGAAGATCGACCCCTAGAATTAAGAGTCATCCTACTGAAATGTCGTTGGCACCATTAAGGATGAATCCAGACATACAGAACACATACTTGAAGAGTAATAAGTACAGCAGAATGAATAGTATTAATTTGCAATAGTAACCAGGACTGCCAATTGAACCAAAATAATCACACCCACTAATGTATGTATTTCTTCCATTAAGAAAGCTACATAGCAACCAAGTTAAAATCAGAAACTTCTTTGCTAAGCAAAGAATCATTTCTAAAGGAATTAGTTATATAATCCATATAGAAGTTATTATTTGTGTAAATACATAGCACAAATCCTATTCAAACCATATCACCCAATTTCCTCACTGTGCTAAAAATAATCACTGAAATGCTAAAGGGTAGATGAAAACTGTCTCATTTTTGACCAGCACTAAGATACATACAGACCAGCATGTTGGGCATAGGAACATTTAGAAGGCAGATGATTTAACATATACGTGAAAAAGGACAAATGACTGCAAAATCTTGTCATTAAGGTTCTGATCAGACCCATAATGAAATGAATAAGGGGTATTGTAGTTTGCAGTCTCTAAATAGGAGAGTGCAAATTTACCTGTTCATTGATATTGATTACAGCACTGCTTAGCTGTGATGAATTGTAAACAATACACAGTTTCATCGAAGAGGGACTGGGAGAATGTATTTTGTAATAACTTATCATTGTTAGAGGACAATGGGTTGGACTGCTAGAGCTTAGAGAAAAGACAGAACATGTTATAAAGATAGCAAAAGTAATCATGTTTTTTACAGTGAACAATGCAAAGTTCTGGAGGAATTTAAAATGTTCATGTATGAACATCTGGAGGATAAGCTATGAGACCTTCACATTTCTAAAGAAAATGCCTGTGTGATTTGTAAAGTCTTTACTTAAAGAGAAACACTATCAAACAATCAGTGGTATGTTTTGGTAGTATTTCCTGCTTTCTCTTGCTTAAAAAAAAATTATAGAGTAATTTCAGTAAAGCTCATTTCTTGTTTGTGTATTTCATTTTACTCTTCTGCCATGCTGTTATCATATGAGCACTGAACTGCTAAATACTGTGTCACTTGAAGTATATTTAAAATCCAGTAGAATTTAATCCCCATTTTTATTTCAAAGTTGTTTTAATTAGATACATCTATATGTTTTTTCAGGTGATAGTTATAGGACAGGATTAAATTACCCTAAAACACACTAAGAAGATTTTATTTGCAAAACAGCAAACATACATTCAACTGTGACCTGATTTTGTTTCTGCGATTCAACTTGAACTGTAATAGTTCCCATATATGTATTTTTTAAATAAAACTAATTGTTTTTAATCAGAATGCTTTAAAAATCTTGAACCTTCCTAGCTAAGTGTAGTAGTGCATGCCTTTAAACCCAGCACCTTAGAGGCTGATGCAGGAGGATTACCATGAAGTCACAGCCAGCCTGAACTACGTAGCAAGACCCTCTCTCTCAAAAAAAAAAAAAAAAAAATCTTGAACTTGCCAATATGGCTAAATCATGACATATACAAAAGACAATAGATGAGAAGGTATTTTCAAAACATACTTTATGTAAACAATATCATAATTATTGGTTTTATTATTATAAAACTGAAGTAAGCAGTACAAATGTGTATTTTCTTTCCTACCTTACTTTCCTGGGTATTTCTGCACTGCACATAAATGCTTGCATCTCTGGAGATCTAGCCCTCATCTTCCCTCACATCATCAGTCTTGTCTATTGGTCAAATGAGCAAACACAAAGTTGACACCTCTCCCTGAATCTTGACTTGACGGAGGATGAGTTCTAAGCTAGTCAATAAAGGGCCAATGAAAGGGACCAGATCAGGAACTTCTCAGCCAATGAGAAAACGTGCAGTATTTCCTGAGGTGACCACCAGTCTCCTTAAAATCATGGCCAGGGAAAAAAAGATCAATCTAGAGAATTACAGAAAGAGAGACTCAAGTTCTGCGTGGTTCATGTTTAGTCCTAGCCCCATTCTGGAATTTTGAATTAGGTGATACTGTGCAATGTGCTTTTCCTTCTATCCACATGAGAGCATTCTAACCAACAGAGCTGTAGCTTTCCTTCACTCTGAGGTGGAAAACACTGATAAGATTTAATATCATCCTATAGCCCAAGGAAGTTTCACTTTAATAGAAGTTTAGAGCTTCAAACTAAAGAATAAATCAGAGTTCTTTGGTAGAGTTTTAGGAATCAGCAAGCAGATGAAGAATAGATGATACTTCCTTGGAATTATTAAAATCACTCCTTTTCTAATTCAACATTTAACAAAAATACGTTGAAATAGAAGGGCTGCGGTCACATCTCAGTCCTAGCTTTCGCTCACCTGCCTGTAGGATGTCAGTTAAATTAACCCAGTTCCTTCATATTTTCTTACCTGCAGAGGAGCAAATTTATTTTGTGGCACTAGTGAGCTAACATGAAATAATGTTCATAAAATTTAATGCAGTGACTGGAAGATTAATAAAGAAGGGATATTCTACTATGAAAGAAGGTATGCTTTCAGTAAGAGACCTAAGAGTCTTAGGTTCTACATGCAGAGGTGGTACATAAAGAAAAGGGCTGGCAGGGCTGTTTGAGTCTCCCTAGATGTGAATGTCTTCCTTCATCAGTACTTACCTGATCAGCCAGGATTTTCACTCCATAGCTATAGAATCTAAATTACTACACTCATGAAAGTATTTCCTACCTCCAAGTGGACCTGCCCCATCTTGATTTTAAGTCTGTGACCTGTCCCTTGCACCTGTTGCCCCAAAGTGCTAAGCAAAGGCAATCATGAGACAATTTATAGTTTTAAAGCAACATTAGATCTTCTGATACAGCTAGTGCTAGCCACACAACTCCACTTACTCCGTTTGTGATACTATCATTATCTGCTTCTGGCATGAAAATGTAAGTATGCCAGCAGCCTACCCACTCCTCCCCATACTTTTGAGAACTGTTCATAGGGTGAAATCTAACCCTTAACTTGCAAGACACAGAGTAATGATTCAGAGGGAACTTTTATACTATTTGACTCAATAGTAACGTAATTTTTACAAAATTATATTACAGTGTAGAATGCCAGCCATCTGTCTGTTCTCAGAAAGACCAATTGATGTGGAACTACTTACAAATAAGTTCCTGAGACAAGTGGAATATTTCCATCAGAGTAAACCTCTGGCTCTCAAAGCTAGACACCCTTTTAAAATTAACAATGTGTTTTGGGGTAATAGATAAAATGGTTATATTTTCAAAAGAAATGTCATAATAAAAAGATAGAATACTTTAGTTTTTGAGATGGGACACAGCCAACTTTGCTACATGGCTATAATCATCAAATTCAATATTATTTTTTACTATTATTCCCAAGCTAGAATACCAAATCTTCAAAGTTTTTATGGAGTTCCATAAGCCATGTGGTATCAAATTTATGGGAAACATAAGACTACCTGAAATTTTATAAATGACTGTTGGTCTAATATCCGTTTCCATCCAGGGTGAACAGGTCCCAAAAACGAGGTACCCACAGATAAATAAAAAAGTAAGAAGAAAAAGAAATACAAGAGAGACAATGTTCTGGGATCAGAGAGTTTACTGCTCTCTTGTCTCCAGCCCCAAATTACCTTTTCCATAACCTTTTATTGAGATAAAACAAAGGAGGCACCTGGGCTACTGGGTGGATCTCAACTGTTTTAGAAAGAACAATACGACTCAATTACCATAGGCATGAGACTTGACTAGGTAGCCATCATGTCACCATTCCTTTTTACATAACACAGCAAAACATTTAGTATCAGCACCAGGGCTTACAAAGCTTTTGTTAGACTTTCTCCAGAACACAACAACATAGACTAGGTTATACCTAAGGCAATACATTGAAAGATTAACAAGAATGTCCTCCACGGATGACCACTGAGCACTTATGTTGTTCATCTTACATCATGTGACATTTGATTTTAGTGTTTTCTTTACTATCTGATATCACAAATATCTAAGTGTACTGATATTGAAAAGAAATATCTGCTAAGTGGACCTTCTGTAGGATCAAAGTCATAGTTTATAATTTTGTATTATTGCAAAATTAAAAACCTCACCACTTTCCTTGAAAGTTCAATATCAATTTTGTGCATAAATGATGCAGTCAAAATGTTGATCTGAAAATGGAAAAGGCCCTTATTTTATTTAATAATTCTTTATAACACCAATATTTTAATTATCTACAAATAAATTGTCACATGAAAAATTAGCGCTTTCATGTATTTTCAAAGAAGTTTAGGTGTAATAATTTGTCTTATTAGCAAGCCTTAAATTTACTGAGAAAATGATCTCCAATGTGAAGATACTGTCTGGGGTAGGAGTACAAAACATAAAAAGAAAAATATCAGTATTCTATTTTTTAAAATATTTTATGTAAAAAGAGAAATGAGTTAAACGTTACTCAATATATGATTGCACTTTGCTGTCAATATTTCAGTATGTCACATGATCCTATTTAACACATGGCGACAAGATTTTTTAACCAAGAAGAGTTAAGAAAACACATGTATTTTGCCTAGTAACTGTATTTAAGGGAGAAGTGGCTAAATTAGATTCTTCCAGAAAAATTTCAGAATAAATATTGCACTAAAAATGCAAACACAGTCAACAAGAAAACGGCAAAGTTCCCGAATAAATCCTCTTTCTCGGCCACGATATGAAATAAAATCGATCATGATTTAATCAGACTTAAAAAGAAATTGGCCAAGAGATAAAACATTATCCAGAAAGTCATTTGAAATATGGACATATCCATTATTGTTAATAATAAGCCTGACTGTGTATATACATTATTAGTGATTAGATGGGGTAGTTATTTCTGTAGACTTTCCTTTTAAAAGCATGCAGTCTGAAAAGATGGAAACTCAAAACTGTTTTAGTGAGAGGACTGAAACACTACATAATGTGTGAAGATCTTTCAGATCATCAATGTCTCCTGAAAGTTCACTTGTCAAATGCTTGCTTTCCGGCCAGAAGTGCTCTTGGAAGTGCGGGAAACTTTTAGAGGGTGAACCTAACAGGAAGACAGGAGGTGCCCTTGGGAGCCAGTCCCTGGATAGGATAGTGAGAAGCTGGCTCCCTCCCTCCTTGATTTATGCGCCTTGGTTGAGCAGTTCTGTCCCATGCAGTGTTGTCTGCCATATTGTTCTTGCCTTGCCATGCTCCCCAAAGCAAGACAGCCATGGAGCAGGCACTGACATCTCTGAAACAAAGAGCGGAAATATGGTTCTCTTCATTTAGGGTTGATAGCAACAGAAATCGAACCAAGATGGTAAGGGATAAAGGGGGAATCATAAGCAAGTGATTTCAGCTGGCTACTGTCAAAAAGCCCTTAGAGACCTTTTATCATTTATCAGTCTCTTTTAAAATATATATGAATATAAATGCGTTTTTATATGAATGCTACTTTCTCCACTTTAAGAAAGGCTAGGAAAACAAGGTTTTAAACGTTCACTTGGGTAAGCCCAGGAATAGTAGCTTGAACATCCATAAATGCATTACAGGTTTTTTCATTTCAAATTATTGTATTGTTCTAGCTTCCTGTTTTAGCTGTAAACAAACAGCCCATTAGTTAAAAACCAAATATGGTTAATTGGCCACCAAGATGTCAAGCAAATTCTTTGTATTATCTGCTGTTGTCTATTTTTACTTTTTAAAGTAATTGAAATATCAATATTCTATTGACCATAAATTTACCAGTTGTTCAGCGAGATTAACCTTGTTAAAGGGTGATCAAGTCATCGAATAGACAAGCTGGGGTTGGACTACTCAGTTTATTACTGCAGAGTGAGCAGGTAGGCGAAGCAGTAACTCTGCAAGTCCTCTGCGCGGGTATCCTGCTCTGCCACATGATCTAGTGAGATGTTCCTTGCATGTCCCCACTTCCTTCCTACTGACAGGCTGTGGCTATTGCCCCTGCTCTGATAGTTTACTGCTGAGTTTTGTTAGCAACTACTTGACACTTGGTTCTCTGCTGTTCATCCAATTTATTTACTAATGCTTATTTTCTCTGTAGCTCTTCCTACCGTAATCCAAGTGCTGTGCACATTTCTTGCAAAGTTATATGAAAAGCTTTCAAAGTATTTTCCTATATTAGGTAGTGCAGGTTGATGCTTATAAAGAGAAAAGTACTTGGTAAATTTTTAAATTTACCAATTTAGTAAATAAAATTGTCTTTATTTTAAACACAGTTTAAATAACTAATTTACCCTGCAGATATTGACAACATATACACATGGGTATTAATATATAAAGTAATAATTTAAATGAGTTTTGACAAGATATATCTTTCACTGATTAACCTGGAATATTATTACCATGTACACAGTTACCTGCTCATGTACCTTAACATGGAAAACTATGCAGTCAATACCTAGTACACAAAAACATCTGAATTGGGCATAGAGAATTTGGCAACAGTCTTCTATGTTACGAAAAAATGACATGTACATACTACAAGTTTTTAGAAGCAATTCATCACTTTTAGGAAAAAAGGGATTCTATGGGGAAAAGGTATCTTTCCCTTATTAGGACACAAGGGTGAGGAGTACAGAGGTCAACACTGACATATTTTGATAACAGAGTTTACTTTATGCTGACCATATTAAGGCTTTTCCTCCTACAAACTCCAAAACAATCTCGCGAAACCCTATCCTGAGGTGGTTTTGTTTCCAGAAAGCTAGGCTGTCCCAATTCCTTGGCGATCAATCCATGAGCAATTTGCATTTATTAACAGAAAGACCATGTGCTGAATCAGGGAATGTGTGAGGTTTGTAATCAGAAGGAGCCAGTATCAGTCTCATTTTAACCCTCACTTTGTCATTTGGGAAAATTATCTGCCTTATCTAAACCTGAATTCTTTCACCTATAAAATAGGAGCACTGATAGCTTCTTCAGTTTTTTAAGCTTTGAAATTTCATTGATTTTGCACAAAACCTCCACCGCAGGAACTGTGACCACCTTGTTTCTGACTTTGCAAATGTAGGCCACAGTCATACCATCAGGGTAAACACTACTCAGTCATGTTCAGTTTGTGCAACAGAAACTTCTGCAGGGTTTAAGTAATCTACCTTTTCTAGTTTGCTGCTGCCGCCTTTCCAGGCGACTTCTCAAATCATTAGGAACCTTGCTGTTTTGGCCAGTCATCATTTTTCAAACTTGGCCAGAATCATCTTTTCAAAATACATCAGTGATTGTGTCATTCTCTGCTCAAAACCTTTGAATGACTTCCTGTGGTTCCTGGGATGAGAGACCAGCTCTTTAATGGAACTTCAAGGAGTCAGCCTTAGCTGACCTGCCTAACTATGGAATCAGAGTGCTGATTCCCAGATGCGCTACCGTTCACCTTCCCTGTTGTAAGTGGAAATGGTTCTGTATTCTGTACCTAAGGCAAACCTATAAGCCTACATGGGATCATCAGAATCTGAGGTAACGGGACAGGTGAGACCTCTAAAACAAACGGGTGATTAAGACAACTTCATGAAGCAGACAGCAGAATATCAACAGCAATGACAAGGGTTGCTGAGTCATAGCAAAGCTAATGCACCAGTACTGTGACTTTAGCAAAAAGGGAAATGACACGAAAGGGAACATTCATGGTGTTGCTCTGATTTTTGAAAGGATAAAGAAAAGAAGATCTGTTTTCAAATTTTTCTCCTTTGTAAAAGTAAAATTTGCTCATCCCCAAATAAAAGGGTGTGTGACTTGTAATTCTGACACTCATGTGAGACCAGTTTGCGTAGCATATGACCCGTTTAATAATTTACATTGGGAAATGTCTCTTCCACGTAGGTGTCCCCACTGGGACCTGGAATTAGCATTAGAAGGCGCAGCTGGCAAGCATGGAGGCTGATGTAAGGCAGCTGCCTAGAGGCAGATAAGCCCCTGAATTTAACAGGTTGCCTGCAGAGGCAGCTTCTCCCCAGTGGCCCAAAGACATTCTAGTTTGTTTTAATTTTTACTTTTTTCTACCGTCCTTGTTGCAAAGGATGAGGTCATTTTCCAGCTCGCTCTTCCTTCCGTGCTGATCTCAGGAAAAGCCCAGCTGAGAATCTTTCCAAGGGTGCTGCCGTTTGCCAGAGGCTGTGGGTTCTCACTGTGTACCTCCAACTTGGCAAGATGCATTTACACACAAATTTCAAAAGAAAAACAAAAGATTTTAATATTATAATTATATGTAAAATAGTTACTGCTATTCTACCCAGTAAAATACAACTAAAAATGTTTTTGAAGTGTTATTTTTTCATAGAGGCACAAAAATAGTTGTCTCCAAGTATTTAAAGATGTTAATTTTTGCCCCATCTTAGAAAACTGATTCTTAAGTTTAGTCTAGTGTTGAAGAGTTTATATTTTCTTGGCCTTTGTAACACAGAGCACATAAGCCTAATACATTGCGAAACTACTTTTTTTCTTTACTGATTTTAAAATATATATTTGAAAAATTAGAGGATTATCTTGAATACTACTGTTGTTGACTGACTGGTGCTGTATAGTAACCAGGAAGACTTGAAATAGTACATGTTGAGAAGCCAGAATTATAAATAAAGAGCAAAATAAAAAAATAATAGAATGCAGAGAGATGGATCTTTCTCAAATGGGAAGGACGTTGGGGGTTGGAGAGAGGAGGGAGGAGTGGAAGAAGGAGGAGTAAAATAAGGAATTACGATGTGTCCGTGTCATGTACCCACACCAAGTCCCCACAAGGAATGTAAACATTGTGTACTGCAGACCAGCAGTAATAAAAGAAATGAAAGTGTTGATACACACAAAACATAACTCAACAAATTAAAGATACTAATATACTTTGTAGGACAGTTGGTTCTTTAATTAGTCTTCCAATCTGCTTAACATATAAAGACAAATAGTAGAGTAAAATCGACGTTTTTTTGCTGTGTGTCACTTGTCATTGGGACAAATGTCAACGGCTGTAGTGTGAGAAGAAAAGGCTGCTGCTTGTTTCCATTTACCTTGGTTTGTGTTTTCTCCCCTTTCCTTACAGAAAAGCAGAAGTTTAAATGAACAACACAGGACAGGTGTATTCATCTGTTTTATGTTTATAAACAAAATAAGACAGATGTAGCCATTTTATGAAGCACTAGTTAGTAATAGCATAACTTCAGTTAGAAAAACAGCAAAGTATTCTTAATAAGAGACATACACAGTTGCGTGTAGGCGTCTGGATCTAATCCTTCATGGGATTAAATAGACAATGTAAATATTGACTATCCTTAATTTTCCCTCACCCTGGGTACGTAGTTCTGTCCTGATTAGTCATCTTCCTTTAAAGCCTTTACATGCAATTATAAAAGCTGCAAAGAATGTCCTTTTACACTGGGGATTGTATTTACCACCATTCATTACTTATCAACGTGCAGCCGAAACAAGTTCAATGCATACAAAGCCCTGTCCTGCATAGATGCTTAGAATGAATAAGTGATCTGGGTGTGAACAAGGAAAAGGCTTAGATTACAAATCATATTTAACATTTGTATTTATTTGTACCCATGGTTATTCAGAAAATGGAAAGTTTCATGCCCACAATCTCTTTTATTAAAAACAGACATGTTCATTGTGGAAAACTCATTTTGTATTCCAGGGTAAAGACCCGTGAAGGTGAACTGAATGTCAAATATTCTAAACTGGGGATTGTCAAAATCACTATTTAAGCATTCCTAGTGTTTATTTTATGTTTGACAGTAAAGCATGGGACTGCTTCTGCTTTTTCTCTCTTCTTCCTAGCCATTATTTTACCAGATGAAATGCCTTTCTTGACTCCCATAGAATTTGGAGGATGGTTGGCAGAGTAAAACAAGACAAATAACAATTTTAGGTTAACCCTATGTTATGAGAAGATTAGAATATTTAAACCAGAATAAGTAATGGTTATATATGCAGCGTTTGTGTGTGACTTGGCGGAAGATGTGCTTGGAGGACTGGGCTGTTTCCATGGGTTCTGCTAGGAACACCACCACATCTAACCTCACATACAGCCTCTCTCCATCCTCCAATTTGACCTGAATCTTAGTGCACTGAGTTCAGCAGATGCTTTGGCCATATCAGGTGTAAGATATTTCCAGAAGACAGAAATACTTCTGCAGACACTGCTTTGTTAAACAGGTTTGGTAGAAAGCTTATCTGCTAATTCACAATTCTCAAGCAGAGCAAAACTGTTTCTGTGTTGGTGTTAATTATTTATTAATGCTGTGAAAATACTTTAAATTCCAATTAAATTGTCACTAATAAGTTGTGAACTGAAGGCTAAGATACTTAGTTTTCTCCTTCCTCCTGTGAAAGTACATGAGTACGTCTCTTTAGAGTCAATTGTAAGTTAAAGACACGTATTTTGTAATTAGAAAATAACTCTGCATGAAACTTGTAGTCTGCTCCCCCCAGCAAGATACTTCTAAGATCTAAGCCTTAAGTTTTCTCCCTTGTTGCATAAGAAGTTTAGATTAAGGATGTGAGTTTAATTGCACATTTAAATTAAAATGCATGGTATCTCTGTGTACCTCCAGCAGACTCAGATATTTTCCCTGTATAATACGTGCCCGGAAGCCTGTCATGGCAGAGCAGTGCAGGGGAGCAGGACATTTGTTCTTCTGATGCATATTAGTAGACTTAGCTGTGTCATTCCTTGTATCACCCAAGCATCATTTCCAAATGGAGGCAGAAGGAATTACAGTAAACTCCCTTTCCAGCTACAAAACATTTCAGTTTATGTGGTTCTTCTCATTTCATAGACTCAGTTACATCAATTCCGAGCTAAATATACTAAGACGACAAGTGAGGAATATGATTTTCTGAAATACAACTTCACAGTGATTCCACAACGTTTTTTTCTAAGAAATGTGTCTACGGAGCCTGTGAGGAAAGAAGAGTATTGCATTACAAATAACAGAAATCATATCAGAAAGTGTTTCCTCCTTTGATCCTGTGTATAAGTGACCAAATATAAACAGAGGCTGTTTTGTACAACACTGAGCCAAAAATGGCTTTTAAATTTTAAACTAATTGAAAAGTAATGGGAATACAGTATTTTAAACTATGAACTATATAAAGTTTATGTTTCTGTGTCATACTCATTCCACTTGTATATATATTGTCTACACTTTTGGAGAGGTGAGTGATAGATTTAGCTGGCTTGGTCCTTGGCACATGGCCTTACATGGAATGAATACAGGCAGAGAGAATACATGAAAACATTGAGATTCTTTTTCCAGTATAAAATAATCAACTGTTATCACATAATCAAATAATTATTAAAATGTCACCATGACTCAATCAAAACAATAGAAATGGTTGATCCCTAAATGACAGATGCAGTCACGGCATTCAGAATTTGTAACAGGTGATCCAGCAACTCCCAGGGTCTCTGATAACATACCCGGTGGAGGTATCAGGGTTATGATAACATACCCGGTGGAGACTTCACTAACCTTAGCACAAGCTCCCTTATTTGGGAAATTCTGCATTTTGGAAATGGCTAAATTATCCTTTACCCACTTTAATAAAAATGCCAAATAATTATCACTACATAATTGGTAGTGTGGTCTAGAATCTTCTGATTGTTTACTGATTGCTTTAAATTCGGGGCTGGCAAGCAGCGTGAAAATATCAGATATCAATATTTAATAACTAATTACATTGGATTTAGACCCATGAGTTTTCTCTCAGAAAACGATACTTTTGAGACCATCCCATTTATATTCTATTGTACTTTGTTAATACAAGTATGTGACTTTTCATGTTGGTATTGTGTGTGTGTGTGTGTGTGTGTGTGTGTGTGTGTGAAGTTTGCTTTGCCTTCCATATTAATGCATCCTTTTTATTCTCCTAATTTCTCTAATTTGAAAAAAATTCACTGGTGTTATATTTTCAAATATGAAATAAAGAATAATTGTTTGAAAAGTAAGAGGAAAGATATCAACAAGTTCAACATTCAAAATGTGAATATAATTTTTTAAAATAGATTTTCCTCTGCCTCTCATTTAAATTAAAAGCAATCTTTATAAATTTTTACATATAGCAACTAAATAGTTGTTGCAGTAATGATCATCAGTGCTGTTGTTGGAAAGATTTCCACAGACTTTTGAGGAGAGAGAGAGCGGGGAGAGAGAGAGAGGGAGAGAGAGAGAGGGAGAATTTAGCCCCTTAAGGAACTTGGCTTCACTGCCAAGCTTCCTAAAAGAGGCTTTCCCTCTGCCTACTGATGAGAGCTGACAGACAATTCAACAATATCTCTAAGTGGAGAAGTTCTTTTTAAATATGGGTTAATGGCTTTGCAAATTTAGTGCCTTAAGGAACATTGAATTAAACATTTAGCCATTCATCTTAAGCATCCTTAACAATTGAAAGCTTCACAATTTACCCAGGACTAACGCATTCAAAACAGGTTTTACTCAGAGCCTACTCAGACCAGACTGAGCAAAGAATTAATGAAATGGAAAGAGATATGGACTCTTCTCTCTGGAAATTGAGCTGCCTGAGAGAAACACGCAGCATGACCTCCCCTCCAAAGGGGGCTCCACGTGCAAACTGCCTTTTGCTTATGTAAATTTTTGTGGTTGTGATGTTAACTACTGCAAGGCTGTATGACTACATGCTTATCAATATCATGTAGACACTGATTTCACAAAAATTTTCTTGTATCACGAAGATGATCACTTTCACTTATAACACTGGCTTAGGCTCTCATTGGTAAAAATGACTTTACCAACAAGTTTATCAACCCAGACTTCTCTTTTTAGGCTACTATCCAGGATCAGTCTGAATCTTAAAAAACTAACAATGCTGAACAGTGAATTGTTTCTTATTTAACAGCTTATATATTTCTCCAAACATTAATTCCAGAACTGTTACAAATCACATTGAGGGAGATATAATAACTTTAAATACAGTTGGGGCCTTTACCTTAACTTTTGTTTGTCAAAAGAATTTTTATTGTTGGGAGATTACATTTTCCATTTATTATTTGTAGCCATGGAGCAATTCAATTATAAGCGAAAATGCTTGTTTTCTATTTTTTCTTACATAGTAATAAATTATCAAAAATAAATAAAATTGAACTGATTATAATTTTACTCAAATAATTACAAATTGAAGCAACCGACACTGAGAGTTATAAATTGATGTATAAAATTTAGCAAAATATGAATAGTCCCAACATTTCAGCCAATGATTTTGGAGCCTATAGAATGCCTCAGTCCCTGAACTCAAGAAGTCTCCATGAACTTGACAAAATACTGTGAAGTACATGATGTTCTCTTAACTAGCAGCCCTGAAAGGGTGAGGTAAATTGGTCTGTAAGTTCAAGGTTGCAAAGCAATACTATGCTTTAGCAGTAGGCTGCCTTCAGAGGGCGGGGGTCATCTTTAGGCTGCCTGATCCTCATAATCATGTCCATAAAAACAAGCACTTGTAAGTAGGAAGTATTTCTCAAAGTTAGGATGAGAGCTGTGTGCTCAGTATACTAAACTTCTTAAGAGCTACAATAATTCAAACCGTGGTAGTCTAAATCAATATCAGGCCCCCAATTCACCTGCTAAATATTTTTCCTCACAAATTAATGTTTTGTTTTTTCGGAACCAGGGATCAAACTCAGGACCTTGTGCTTGCCAGGCAGATGCTTATTCCACTGAGCTATGTCCCCAGCCCTTTTCTTACAAATTAAAAAAAGTCATTTTCTGTGGATTTTTCTCTAGCCCAAATAACTTTGACTGCCCCCCAGCCCTGAGGGTCAGACACAGACCAATTGTTTAGTCACAAAAATCTTCAAATCACTGTCCTGAAAACACAAACACATTTCTCATGAAAGTTACCTTACTTTAGACATCTCCCCTTACCTTGTTTAACCTTGTATTTCCTATAAAGTTTCTGACAGAGCAAAAATGTTTTTGTTCCTTTTTCATTTTAAAGAGAAGAAAACAATAAAAACTGCAGAATTTCCAAACAAGAGTTTTAGGAAATTAACAATGGTTGTTGTACTGCATATTGTTGTCTTCAAAGTTGTTGCTCAGATTACCAGATAGAGGCAAGCACACCTGATCAAACAATATAAGCACTAACTGTTCCTTTCTATGATCTAATGGAAATTAGTAGTACAATGATCTTAGCTACCTTGTGTGTGTATATGTATATATATATATTTTTTTTCCCTTCCTTGTTTTCTCCTTTCTCCCTTTCCAGTTCTTTCCTTTGAGCAGTTTATTTTCCTTTCACAATAACTACTGTAACATTTGGATCTTATTTACTCATTCAGTTACATATACTAGGGAACAGTATCATGTTTACATGTATAGGTCTGATTTATTCCACTTATAATTATGGTCTCTAGTTACATCTATTTATCTATGAAAACCTCAAATTTATCTTTGTTTATAGCTGAGTAGTACTCCATTGTATAAAAATATCACTTTTTTTTTTGATCCATTCCTTAGCTGATGGACACTTGAGTTGTTCCCAAGATTTAACTCTGACAAATTATGCTGCTGTAAATATGGCTGCACATATATCACTGTGATATGACGCTTTCAATTCTGCTGGAAAAACACCCAGAAAGAGGATAGCTGGGAAGATTGGGACCACTAATCCTACTTTACTGAGGAATCTCCACAAGGATGTTCACAGTGGTTGCACCAGGCTGCACTCCTGGCAACAGTGGAGAAGGGTTCCTTTTGCCCCCACAGCGCCGCCAGCATTTGTTATGGGTTGATTTCTGGATGACAGCCATTCTTTCAGAGGTGAGATGAAATCTCAATGTTGTTTTTGTTTGTGTCTCTCAAATGATCAGTGATGCTGAACATTTTTTTGTGTATTTATTCACCATTTGTATTCCTTCATCTGAGAAGTGTGTGTTCATCTCAGATGCTCGTTTTTGGATAGGGTCTTTGAATTTGGGGGGCCTGACTTTTTTTTAATTCTTTGGAAAAAATTGTTTTCCTTACTGACTGTGTGCTCAGCCTGCTCCAGTTTTTGAAAGCTAATTTCAGAGGGTTCATTTCTAGTCATCTATAATGATGTGCAGGGAAGAAGCTGACTGGTAAATTTTGACATTGCGTGATTGTCCCATAGGCAATAACCACAGACCAGTGTGTTGCCTGACAATTAACCTTATCCCCATTAACAATAAAAAGGTGCAGATTGATTTGGCCACATTGGCTGAAAATTATGGCCTGTCTGTCATCTTGTCACCAAAATCTAAAGTGCCATGATCTGGTTAAATCAAAAAAGTCTAAAATTGAATTTGCCAAAATTATGTACATGAAAATATTAAGTTCAATTTTTCAGAACATTAAAAAGTTCTTCTAATTAATTTTAGAAAATAGATCGGCAGACATTGAGTTCCTTCAATAAGGATTAAAGCAAATATTAACACCATTATTATTTTCTCTCATTTGTCCCTTACATATTATTTTATTATTAATAGAAACAACATAAATGATAAATATATTACTTTTTTCAGTACAGTGATATTCAAGAAGTAATAAGTGTTTTAACTCCTAGAATGCTCATTCCAAATTATCTTACTTGAATGAATGTATCCCTTATTTTTATCACGTTTGCTATGACATTTCACAATATTTACAAAATATACATAAAAGTATTTCAAGTTGAGGGTCATTGGTGAATGTGAGACTTCTTCCTACATCAGATATTTTGTGCATTGTTATTTGCCTTTTAAACTATTACCAAAACATTGTTTTATCAAATTAATCATTTTCAAATTGGCTATGTGTATATATATATTTTTCCCATTTTATATCCATTTTAGAGACTAGATACAGGAAAAGGAAAGGGAGGGAAACAGAGGGGGCACAAAAAGAGAATCACAAGGACCTAGAAAGTGAAAATTAGAGAAGAGACATTTGGAAACCAATGAGAAAACTGATAGATAATTATGAAAAACAAAGGTAAATGAATCCATGCAGAACTAGAAATAGTGCTACAAACATAAAAATTGTAAGTAGACAGTTGAAAAATTAAAAGATTCAATAGAGATTTTACAGATTTAGTTTTATCATAACAACCAGACAGTTATAACTTTTATGTGCTGCTCTTTGAGTGGTATGTTTACTAATTCCTACTGATAGATTTTAGATTTGTCAAAGGCTTAATTCATTTGTATAGCTTGAATAAGCACCTCCTCCATGCCAAGCTGTGTATGGTACCTGGTTTTCTAGCCTGAATACTACAGCACATGTGTTACCATTATTAATGTATATGTTTGGACCCATATAGCACACATATACACCAGTAAATGAAGACAAATTTGTTACATTAAGAAGATCACAAACATTTGCATGTGTGTGTGGAGAAATCCCCCGGTCAGTCTGTTGATTCTTACTATATAGGATGAGATGCAATGAGTATGAAAGAAATGATGGGATAGTTTTTCCATGCACTTACAAAAAGCAAGTTATTGTCTTTCCTGCTGAAAACTTGAGAGATAAGGAAAGGAATAGAAAGAAGGTAAGAGAAAGTGGTCCTGAAACCAATTAAAGCATCAACCTTTATCACCTGAATGTGTTTGACTGGTGTATTGAGTTATCTTTCTGTGCCATCGTAGAAGAGCCCCAAACCACACAATATCCACCAGTTCATGGAGTAAGGGTTTTCTCACAGCGGAGAGGCAGTGACACAGAGAAGAATCATTTACTCCAGCTTAGCTCAGGGAACACGATGTCATTAGAAAATAAATGGTCCCCAAGATGTCAGCTAAAATGCAAAGATGACTGGACATCGCTGACCCGTGGAACTGGGAGTCACGTGGTGTCTCAAGTCCATTATGCCTAATTTATTGGAAGTGCACCACAAAAATCTCTGCTCGCATGCAGAGTCACCAAGTTATTTGGGGTTTTACTATTTTTTCCTGTCTCATCCATTTATTTCTTCCATGAGCCTGGAGCCTGGATATTCACTCTATGGTGTTGGCGTATGAATGTATGCTCCTTTCCTTTCCTTTCCTTTTCTCTTTTCTTTTCTTTTCTTTTCTTTTCTTTTCTCTTTTCTTTTCTTTTCTCTTCTTTTCTTTTCTTTTCTTTCTTTTCTTTTCTTTTTTCTTTTTTTCTTTTCTTTCTTTTCTTTTCTTTTCTTCTTTCTCTTCTTTTCTTTTCTCTTCTTTTTCTTTTCCTTTCCTCTCTTCTCTTCTTCCTCCCTTCCTTCTCTTCTCCTGCTTTTCCATCATCTTCTTTGCCTTTGCCTTCACCTTCTACTCCCTTTCCCTCTCCTGATGCCTCCTCCTTCTGTCCCTCCTGCTCCTCCTCCTCCTTCTCCTTCTTCTCCTCCTTCTCTTTGTCCTCCTCCTCCTCTTTTTCTCATTTTTCCTATTTGGTTCATGTTGAGCACTGACCCAGTGCTTTTATACTGAGCTACACCCCAGGTCCCTCTTTATATTTTACTTATCTATTTACTTACTTATTTTGGTCTTTTGAGACAGGGTCTCACTATGCAGTTCAAGCTGCCTTCAGTTCACTTTGTAGCCCAGGCTGGTCTCTAACTTGCAAGGATCCTCCTGTCTGAGCCTCTCAAGTGCTAGGATTACAGGTGTGCACCACCACGTCCGGCTGTATTTTATGTTACACAGGGTCTTCACATTAAAGAATGTTTCTAAATGCAACTTCAGTCTTGAAGACAGAAGACTAAGCAGCTCTGCTTTGCAACAATTCTGTTCTAATAGTGTGGATGGAAAAAGTAAAAGTCATGACAGTATCATCTCTAAAAGGAGGATTATGAATTGTTCAATTTGAGGCAGGGCTGAGCGTGGCCTTGAGAATCAGTCTGACCTGAGGTTACACTGCATCAGCCCCTCCCCTGGGGCTCAGGTAGTTTTCTTTACCTCATGTTCTTGTGTAATAAAGGTGACAGTATGTGTCACTTCTGAATTTTGTGTATTAAAAGAAATATGCACACAGTGTACTTTGCAAAGTCGGCAGTACATAATTCAGTGGCACTGTAATCAGTCATATTATTATGTAGCAAAAAGTCTCAAAACCAGTGGTTTTTGTTCAAACCTTTTTTTTTTTTTTTTTTTTTTGCGGTACTGGGGATCGAACTCAGGACCCTGCGCTTGCTAGGCAAGCGCTTATTCCACTGAGCTATATCCCCAGCCCCCAAAACCAGTGGTTTTTAGAGCCCAGTATATAATACAAATAGAAGATGTCAAGCTTAAATTATACTTTAAGGAATGCATGTCTGTTGTATTGCAGAAGGAAGTAAAGCCTTGGTTTAGATATGAGGAACACCATGCACAAATGCAGGAATTGCCATGGCCCAGATATGATGGAGGCTGTGCCTGGTGAGGGCTTAAGGTAGATGTGAGGTTGTGAGGGCAGGAGGTAATGCTAGGTGTGAAGAGTGGGTCTAGTGTGTGGCAGAACCTGAAGTTCAGAGGAATTTCAGCTCAGTAAGATTGGTCAGGAGCCGTTACACAATTTAAAGCATGAAAACAACATATGCCGGCCATTTAACAAACTTAATCAGTTTTGTTAGGCAAGAATGCCTGAAGTTAAAAAGAGACTTTTAATAGCAACTTACTGAACACAGCCAGACTAGAGGGCAGCACAGTGAATGGAATTGTTACCTTTGTAACATTGGAGATGACATGGCTGATGTTAAGATGAAAAACATTCAGAGGGTATTGTTGTTGTTGCTGTTCTTGTGTTATCTTTTTGTTCTTGTGTTGCTGCTGCCGTGGTTGTTTTATCTTTTAGGTTGGCCATGTAATTTGAAGTTATCAATTCATGAAAATAAAAAGCAAAAAAATTCATTTAAACTTTACACTCATTGGCTTCACAAGAGAATTTTAAAATGAGATATGCATACAGTCATGTGAGATGTTCATAAATAGATCAAAATAGAGATTATGGAAAGACAGCAGAAGAAATGCATGTTTTTGGGTTGCTACAATGTATTGTTCAAAACTGTACCCTGGGAGTAGCTCTGTTTCCTGACAGCTCAGAAAGAAAGAAATATGCTGTCACGTGACTTGTATATGTCCTTAAAATTATTGAAATTTTCTCTGCAGAGACTTGAATGCTTTATTCAAAAAGTATGGTTTTATTATTCAGTATGATGAAGGATTATGTTTAGCTTGATTTTACAGACTTAAAAAAATTTTACATTCATTCTTTGTAAAAGTTAAGTCTACTCTTCAGTTGAAGCATCCCTCAAGGGCATAAAAGCCCAAATTTCCAAATGAAAATATCCAAAGTGAACAATAGATAATAATATAATTTTTTTTTGTGCTGGGAATGAAGTCAGGACCTTGTGCTTTCCAGGCAGGCATTTGTGTTGCTGCGCTATATCCCCAGCCCCTAAAACATATAGTAATGTAGGAATAATTGTGAAATTTAACCTTTCTAGAACTTATTGAACTCTATGCTGCTTTGAAGAGCTTTTAATTGACTCAGGAGTAATTTGAAAATGGAAAGAAACATCTATTTCTTAGTCTCTTTCCTTCCTTCCCTCCCTTTCCTGGGGATTGAACCCCAGCACACTCTGGCAGTGAGTTACGTCCTTCAAATTTTAAAAAATAATTTTTAATCTTTTATTTTGAGATCAGTCCTGAGTTGCTCAGACAGGCCCTGAGCTTATAATATTCCTGCCTCGGGTTCTTGGAGAGCTGGATATTATAGGTGTGGGCTACTGCAACTAGCCTTAACTTCCAGAAAAATACTGTCCTTTCCCTCAAAATATTTACACGGCATCAATTCGAAAACACTGAATGTCTACAATGTTTCCAGTTGTGTGCTCTCAAGATAAATCCATATATTAAAAAAAAAAATATATATATATATATATATATATAATTTAGAGTAAAAATCTACATACTGTGCTAAGAACGCTCTGCAAGTAAGACCCAAACACGGAGGCACAGCCTGTGATGGGGTGGGGCTGTGTGGAAGGAGCCAGGACAGCTGGTGAGGTGCTGTGAAGGAGGCTGCTGCCAAACCTCCTGGCAACTCCAGAGAGCAGTGGCTCTGGTAGCTTTGCAGGTCTCGTCCCTCTTTTCATTCCAGCAGTGACCTCTTCCGGCAGGTACTCACGGTGTTCCCCAGGAGCAGCAGCATGTCTCAGAAAGGAATCGAGCCACTTCCCATAAGAAAACAGCAACAGTGCCCTGAGTGGTGCACAAGTGTCTGTTATTAATGCACAGTGTGCAGTGCCAGCCATCACCAATGATAAAGCCACAGGATGAAGGTCATCTGCCAAAAAACCCCCACAAAACCAGAGGAATAATATAGAATTTTTTGCCACATGAGAAAATAAAAGGTTTAAAATGTTTTTAGAAAAACTATATTTTTCGTGCTTCACTGTTTTCCATACAGAATTTTAAACAAGCCTGCCAGTCTCGGCCTCTGAGCCCACCAACATGGGAAATGGTCAGGATAAAATTTTCCACTGAGCTCATTGAAAACTTTTACGTCTAGGCTCATGATTCAATTACTATCATGCAAAAATCTTGAATATCTACATATGGCAGATCTATGACTATTACTGGCCCATGTGTGTAGTATTTATTGTATTATAGCCATAGTCTATAGTTCCATGTATCTATGACAATAAGAGTTTGTGATGTAGACTCCTCTCCAAAATTTAGGGAAAGGAATAAACAAGGCCAAAAAATCGAAGGGATCTGCATGATAACGCACAGAGTCACATGTGGGGGTGAGACTGGAGAAGGTAGCTAGAGCACTGTAGAGGCTGAACTCTTGAATAGCATGATCTCCGCCTCTGAGTCCTGAACAATGAATTCAGAATTACCTGTGGGCCAAACTAAATCATAGAACCAGTGTCCTACATACAGATCCTGAATGTCAACCTCTTCAGCAGCATTATCTCATTATTATGCTATTACTTTGCTATCATCAGGCTTTACTCTTTTTATTATAAGAAAACAATCTCTAGAGACATGTTTAATATTTAAGCAGGTGAAAGTGTTCCCCACCCAACAGAGTTTGACCTGTACAATAATTTTATTGTTTGACAAGAGTTCTCACTTTTCTGTTGTACAGCAGACCAGTATTGTTCTTGGGTGGTCTTGCCCTCAGGAATTTTAGCTTATACCCTTATGAATAGGTAAGCAAATAATTAAATTTAAACTAATTGGGACAAAAATAATGGCATTGGAGATTAAGAATGGGAGCTGTGTTTTACTTTGTGTGTGTGCTCACTGATGCATTGTACCCTTTAGGTTTTGGGGAAGTACCAGGAATTGAAATCAGGATATCATGCTTGGCATACAGGCACTGTGCCTCTGCTATATACCTTTGGCTCTTCATTGGAGCATTATGGAGACACAGTAGCAATGCAGAAAAATTGGAGGGAATGAAGAAGGCTGAGGGTAAGGAAAAGAAAATGCAAGAGGGGAGAGAAAATCTAACAATCATTATTAAATATTTTTACTGTTAAATGTAAAAAAAAATTGACAAAATACTACCATAAACATGTGCCTGTCACTGGACTCAAGCAGTTATAAGAAATTTACCAGTCTTACAACATACACCTCCCTCAATTTGAAAAGGAAACAAACAAACAGTATTTATTATATATTTGGCTGCTTTAGTGTGATAAAAATGCTTACCACGAGATCCACCTCCTTCAACAATTGCGTGTTCAGAGCAGTAGTGTTGACTAAAGGCACAACCTTACTCATCTCACACAAGTGAAACCGTGTACCCAGTGCAAACACCAGATTAACTCTCTACCCACACAGTATCGCTCTGAGAGAGGTTAGAGAACCAGATAGGAAAAAACCACACCTTTTCTGCTATGAGAAATGGCCACAGATGCTGTTTTGGTTAAAGTAACTTTAAGACTTCTCTTTACTGACCATGAGATCTTAGATGCATGTCTTATTTAAGTTTGGTGAGAGCAAGTCTAGAGATTTAACTGAGCCTTCAAGAGGGGATTTGTTCTGGCAATGCTTTAAGAGGTGCTATGCGTGCTGGTCTAGGTCAGTGCTTGTGCACCTTTCATAGAGTGAGTGAAACTGCAATTCCAAATCCACTTATTTATCCAAAAGGCCCAACACTGCATTTAAACCTGAACATGTGATGCTCTGCTGTTGAGGCCTGTGTACCAACAGCAAGGGCTCCGTGTGCCCACAGTGGCACGCGTGCCGTGTATTCTTATGCCCTGAAGAAGGGATGCTGACTCAAGGAGAATTTTGAGCTGAGATGAAATACAGGCTTTCTCTATGATTAGCTCTAGAGGGACTTTTTCAAATCTGCAGTAAAGCATCTTAGGGGCGAGTGGTCCTGACTGCAACAACCCAAATCCTAGGACAGGACATGAACTTTTGACTTCAGATTGATTCTAAATCAGTCTTCTGGTGATAAATGGTAAATGTCCTTTGACAATTCGAACTAAGCTCAAAGATATTTTCTTTGCTATTGTTGAAATTTAATCATGACATAGTGTTAGTGCATTTGCTAGTTTATATTACTGGTCAGTGACTGCAAGTTTATTTTTGTACTTTTTTCTTAGATAGATAGCATTATACAGCATGTCAAAAATTAAACTTGATATTTTAGTGCACACTAATCAGAATACCACCATGGACAATAGCTTTGAAGGAAAATACCACATTCAAACAGCTGTTTGGGTTCTTTTTGTACATGGTCTGCATAGTTAGCATGATAAATATGAATAGAATTTTCCTACTGACATTTAATTAAAATGAAATTACCTCTCATTGTTACTAACTATGAAGAAGCTATTATTTATGTTGATATTATTTTAATATCACATGAAACTAAGATTGAATTTGTAACTTTTTTATGCATTAAACTATTTCTGATCGCCTGTTTTTCCCTGTAAGCCAAGGAGTAGGTGTTGTTGCATGAATAAAGTACAATTTCTCCTTTCAAGAGTTAGAGGTGAAATCAAAAAGTTCAGTCTAACTGTCATTATACACTATTTTCTTCTTCATTTTCCTTTTGGTTTATTTAGGGAGTTTGGCGCTTTCATGCATCCTGTATTGGTGCTTATGTTACTATCTGAGATGGCCCTGGGATTCGTGTTTACAATATTAAAGTCTGTTTAATCTTCCACTATGTTATTACTCTTGCAATTACTTTTACTCGCTATAATCGAGACATTAATGCATAGTACAGCAGTTACATTCATGGAGTAAATTACTATAAACTTCCTTGTATATAATGGCAACACAAAGTCCCTCATATGTAATTCAGAAATCTAAGATACTTGACTTTCACACAATCACTTTATTGGCAATCAAAATACAGCATAATAGTATACAAAATCACTCTGGCCAAAGTGTGTATTTTAGCTTTGGATCTAAAGAAAATCCATCCAGCACCATCAAACAAGGATAAATATTAGTGGTTTACACTGTCCTTGTAATTCTAAGTAAACAGAATTAATCTATGTGATTCTGAAGTACTTTCCTTAAGTTAAATATTGTTGCATTTACAACAAAGCATAAACTAGAGCATGAATATATTTCTGCATATACAATATAACTCAAACTCAAATCTGAGTACTTAGACTTAGTTTTGTACAGTGTGGTTAAATTAATGTCACGTTTTTTTCTACACAGCAAATATGTACCACTTAATTTTTAGTTGATGGAATTGAGCAAAGCCTTGATTCTAGGCATGCTACTTCTGACAATTTAACATAATTTACTTGAAAATCCTTAGATGATTTATTTAATTTAATTTTTTGTTTGTTTGTTTTGCTACTGGGAATCGAAATCATGACCTCATGCTTATATCCCAGGTACCCTCTTAGATGTTGTAAAATTAAAATTCAAAAATAACAAAGCATTTATTGGTTAAATGTCATATATAAACCTTGGAGGGAAAAGGTAAGAGAATAAATGTGAATCATATATTTCAGTAAGTTAATCAAAAGCTGATCAGTAATATCTGTTGGCTGTTCTTGTGAGGATTTTCAATAAGGGAGTAGAGAATCGTTATTCTCTCCCCAGCTTCTCTTGTGTTTATCCGGAAGAGAATATGAACAACAAATAAGTTTGTATCATTTCAAAACTGCCTTTTAGGCCATATTAAAATTTGAGATAAATCAAAAGAAACCAGGGTTATGTTATTTTACAGCCTCTATGTTATTGAACAAATCCCTGAGTTTATTGCAAAAGACATGAGTGATAGTTGCTTAGGAATGTTACCAATGAGAGTTAATAAGAGGATTTAGATTTTTAGTATCCTGGAAAAATCAGTGATATACAGTTTTGTAATATAGTTTTATCTTACTGCAATACTTTCTTGTTTAGGGCATTTTTACTTATGTTTACTTACATTTTGTTTGCACATTTTTTAATTAGTGATGGTACAATTCAGGCATGCTTTTCTTCACTATCAATTATGAGTAGCCCTAGGTTAATTGCTATCTTTAATTTCCTATTACAGCCGCTGCTTCTCAAGACCTCAAATTGCCTTCGAATGCATTCATTCAACTCACAAGAGAAAATAGATTGAAATGGGTCAGACAGGCATTTGTCTCTTCTTTCTTTTTATAAATAACAACAAATACTGCCTGTAATTTGAAACACTGCTGCCCATTTGAGAAAATAAGCAGACTTTCAATTAAGACATAACTCTTTATTTCCTAGTTCTTTGAAAGAAATCAAAAGAGCTATAGTCAGAAGACATAATCACTGGCCTCATTCAATTCCCAGACAGTTCATAATAATATTTCTGTTTCATCTTAAGTGAGACAGACTGTTGCTTTCCATATTAACTGTGTTTATCAAGCTCTGTGTAATCACTTATAGATAATGATCATGCATTTTACAGCACCTTTTTACATCCTTCATTCATTGATGCTATTTAAAATCAGAATTTCATTTAGATTTTGTGTTTTCTTTTATCTTTCAGAGAAAGGGATACAGTCAAGTGCTTGATGCTCAGGCCATCTGTAGAATATAAGGGAGAGATCAGAAGTGTTGAATAACTGATTCAAGGTCAGGTTAAGTGTGTTATTAGGGCCATATACAAAAGCTGCAGCCTGCCCTCCTCAGCTGATGGAGATCCCAGGGGCCCAAGCAGAGCCAAAGCAGATGTGATATCAGTTACTTAGGTAAGAGATTTTACCCGAAAGTAGTGCTCAGGATCAGGAAGAGGAAAGGTGGGGGAAAATTGGGTAAGAAGGCAGGAAGGAAGGAGGGAAGGAAAAAGAAAGAGAAAGAAAGAGTGACAGAAGAAAGATGAAAGAGTTAAAAAAATCAAGCCTATCAGATACAATATGTACTTGCAATGAAGAAAATTTTGCATTGCTACATTTGGCTATAATAGATTACTTGTGTCCACTAAGAACTATGTTATGGCTGATACACTGTGTCAACTTGGAGAGTCTAGAGGTTTGGCTAAGTGACTCAGTGCTGCATCTTGGGGTGAAAAGGACATGCTCTTACCCTTCTGGGATATTGTTCATTCTGTTAATTTGAGAAGTTTAGAAGGTTGACTGTGTGATTCAGCAGGGACCTAGGGTGCTTACTTTGTATTCATTCTGAACCTGTGCAAGAGGAGGGCATGGAGATTATGTGAGTACTATATGCCCCCTGTGCAGGGATACCCTGCTTACAGTATAAGGGAGGGAAAGAGGTTCACTCCTCTCTGCCACTCCTCCCTTTTGCTCGTTTGACTGTTTTCTGCTGCCATGGGTGGTTGCCCTCTGCCATGTGCCACCCTGCCGTGGAGCCAGCTGAGTGTGGACTGAAACCTCCACAGTCTGTGAACTAAATAAACCTTTCCTTGCTTAACTTTGGGTGTCAGGTATTTTGTCTCAGCAATGAAAGAAAAGTGTCCAAGACAAGCTAGACTTAATATATGCTGGTAAAGCACATACACTCCAAAGATAAACAAGTTGTTATATATTTGTTGCTCTTCTCTTTATGACAGATGTTAGAAATATATTAAGACAATGTTCTTCAGGAAAGTAATTCTCTTCCACTGTGGAACACATGCTCCCTACCTCTGCTGTCTCCAGCAGCTTTAATCTAATTTTAACAATGAAAAGAGTGACCCTGATGTTGTCACCTGGGGTCCTGTTCACAGCCCAGGTGTTGCCATCATATTTGAAACATTTGAATCCAATGGCATTCAGGCCTGTTCACCTGAGGATTCATTCTACACACACTGACAAACTATGCCAGCTAAAATCTCTTGATTTGCAAAGTGTGTTGTAGGCCATGTGTCATCGTGGACAATACCACAGCTTTCTATCTCATAAAATTGTAAAGATTTATTCACGTGTCTTTTCATAATCTCTTTTCATTTATTCACATATATTTTAATATTTGATTATCATAATGCTTGATTTTTCCATTAAAGAGCTTTCTTTAGGAATGTAATGCACTAAGATGAAAAATTGATGCAAAGAATTATTAATAAAATATATAATTACTCAAACAGCATGAAGAACAATGTAACAATACATACTAAACTCCGGTAAAAGTTCCAGCTAAGTGTACAGTAAATGCAATATACTGTCCTATGCTTTTGCCCAGTCTTTCTGAGTATCTCTGTATACTTTGACAGTAATGTCAAATCTAAAACGAAAGAAATTTCTTTTTCATCACCTGAATAATGTTACTCAGAATTCTCTCTCTCTCTCTCTCTCTCTTTGTGTCCATCTCTCTCTCTTTTATAGGAGTCTTTTTGGATAGTTCTTTTGGCAGAGACAATTTATTCTTGTAAATAGGCACTCAGCACATGATCTGGAAAGTATTGATTTGTTCTCAATCTGCCAAAAACAAAATTAAGCTCTTCTGTTACCATGGTCAGCCACCTTCTTTTATACAATAGAATTTCTATGTTTTCCAGAACTAGTCTATGAATAAACTATTCAGCCTTAATTGATTCCTTTGTGCTGGCCCCAAACCTGCTATACTATTACTGATGCTGTCATATTGGCAGCCAAAATTACTAGAAGTTCAAACTAACTTTGCACATGTCATCTTCTTTCCCTGAAGAAGAGTAGACAATGGAATCTTTCAAAACAATGTAATGTTTTCTTTTGAAGTATTTTGTCCATGTGGAAGCTGAATTTAACATTTTCATTATAATACTGGTTACCAGGTGATAATAATCATGATTATAATATTTATAGCAAGCTGGATCCTGCATTTAGCACTATTTAAATCATATTTTTCATATATAAAAGAACATTTCAAAGTGTTGATCAATTTGTTAAAGTGTCAAAGGCATGAGCTGTCATTTCAAAGTCATTCTGTTATTATAGATTATCTTATTTCTACACCAATTCTAATTGCATTAATTCACTGTCAATATACTATACTAGTAAAAGTCTACAGAATATATATCAATTAAAATGTAGGTAATTTTAGTAGATGTTTCTAAAAATCTCCACAAAATGCTATATGTTTTGAGAACAAAAAAGATATTCCATAATTTTTAGAATATTGTCTTAAATTACTTAGAGCCTTACCTCTTTAATTATAATCATTCCATGTTTGTAAGCATATAACTCATGCAAACTGCAAGTATCCATACATATGTACTGCTTCGAGACAGATGTGCAGAATGTATTTATGGCAGTGAGCTATGGAATTACTGCATGTAGAGTAATAGTGAAGTGGGGCAGGAAGAATAAGAATACTTTATAACACTTGTGGAAATACTTGTGTATTTCCATCATAAATGCACAAATTTTATAAAAAAGGAATCCAAAGCCAGAGGAGTGAAGCTACCCAAAGTCACAGTGTTGAATGTGGTACAACTGGGATTTGAACACAGGCAATTTGGTTCTGTTGACACTGCACATGTATGCACCAGTCTGCTGCCGTCCCATGATAAATCTAGTGTCACATAGTTGGAAATATCTTTGCTTTCTTAGGAAGAAAATTGAACCCAAGGCCTTTTCACTAAGGTCCAACCAAAACCATTACTTCATTCATCGATTTGTTGAGATGGCATCTCACTAAGTGGCTAGTGTGCTCAGGCTTGGCTTAAACTTGTGATCCTCTGCTTCATCATCTGTGATTTCTTTTTTTTTTATTTTTATTTTTTAAGCAGGAATCAAACTCAAGACCTTGTGCTCGCCAGGCAGGTGCTTCTTCTGTTGAGCTATACCCTTGGCCCAGTCTAAGACTTTTAATTTCTGAGACTTCAATGATAACTTTTTCCTTGCACACATTTAACTTTGAACATAGCAAAGCTGTAATAGTCTAAGTCATTTGAATACGTTTACCACCATAAAGCGCTTTATAGAAATACTTCTCACCATTACATATGCATAAATTATTTTCAATTGTCATGTCCTCAAGTTTCATGGTTGTTACGTTAATATTTCATCAAAATGTAGTAGTAAATCCCATAACTTGTGTATCTGGGTAAGGTTTTTTTGTAAAGACAGAGAGATTTTAGTAGTGTGTAATATGAATTAGACAAATGTTACAAAACAACATGCAAAGTCTCCTATACCCATTTCTTTAGTAAACTTTGTTAAATTATACAGCTCAACAATATGAACTCAGATTATTCTTCTGATAGTCTTTGAACCAAAATAAATATATGCGTAAATATTTAGAACATAATTTCCTTCTAAACTCAGTTGGTTGCTTCGCTTGTTATTCATTAACATTAAATACATTGAGTGGACGCTGAGTCTGAGTCTACTATTTTAGTGCATATTACTATAAATAATTTCACTGTTGCTGGACAAATTTAGTGGGACAGCAGAATGAGGGACATCTGGGCTGTTCATACTTTCATTACTTGAGTCTGGCTGGCTGTGTTGTCAATTACTGGTGAATATGCTCACGAATGACACACTGTTCTTACTAGATATATGGATGAGGAGCAAATCCAGGCTTTTGACTTTACACAGTAAAACTGCCCATTTCTCCCACCGTCTTTCAAAGCTCTCCAGGGTTCACTAGAGTCGTGAAACACTGAGGCTGGGTGCCATTCAGCCCAGCCCTACAGGTAGAGGGGAACAGCACCAGCTTCTGTTCGTCCCTGGGGAAGGCCCCAGCCACATGGCAATCAGGATGGCAGGAGTCTGCGGAAGGAGGACCTACCACATCGCCAGGCAGGAAGCCACAGGGTGACTGGCCAAGCCCACGCTTCTGTAACAACCCACCCATAAGAACCAAATCAAAGATCCCAAGAGCTCCTAGTGCATCCCAATCATAAGCCAGGGAAGAAACCACATCCAAGTCCCAACAATAGGTCAGAAAAAACTGTAACTCCCTCTTCCTGAAAACTTTAGTATGTGAATAATTGCGACCCCATTGATGGTGTTAGAGAGCAGTAGAATCTGAGGTCCTATTTATTTCTCTGATTATAGCAATAAAAGCTCTGGGCATAAATTGTTGAAAACACCAGTTAAACAATGTGATAAAGTCTGCATAATGTTTTTCACTCATCATTTTTACAACAAGTCATGACTTACTCAATTTTGATATTTTTCTGTGTTTAACCTGCACTTTCCAGATAATGTTCTTCTGCAGTCTCAAGTTGTGTTTTCTTGCACTGGGTGGTGCACTTGAAGGGTTGTGATTAGCTACCAATGAGATGAATATGTTGAGAGATATAAATGTTCTATTTTCTCTTCATATAGGAGAAAAATTATATAAGGTCAATATGAGATTGGGAAACACGAACAATGAGAAGAAACTGCCTGAAAAAGAACCTTTTAAAATGTTTTATTTTCATGTTAAACATGTATTGATGTGCCCTCCTTTCCTCTCAAATCTGACTTGATAAGCATAAGTATTTTGTACTCCTCTTTGAGCATATAGAAGTTTTGGGAAATAGTTTGTACAGCTTTCAAAAATGGTAGATTGATTTAATTAACCAAAAGTTAACAAAGTATAACTTTCAATCTGAACAGGTATAAAATAACATAGAAAGTGATCTTCTCTTTCCACACACATCAATTGGTTTTCTTTTATTTTAAAGAAAATAGTACAGGGGCTGGGGATATAGCTCAGTGGAATAAGCGCCTGCCTAGCAAGCGCAGGGTCCTGAGTTCGATCCCCAGTACTGCCAAAAAAAAAAAAGAAAAGAAAAGAAAATAGTACAAAAAAAGAACAATAGCAAAATACAAACAAAACAAAGCAAAGACATTAAAAATGGTACAGGGTTTCAAACCAAGTGATAGGGATTAACAGTGGTTGTTATATTACACATTGTCATCTTTAGCAAAGTTGCTCAGATTACCAGAATCAATCGGTTTTCTTTGAGTTGCTCGGTTTGAATAATCGAGTTAAAATTGTGAAAGACATATAAGGCAACATTTCGGATGAGATTTTAGTTGAAAATATCTTTCCTTGCTGATAGTGACACTTTCACTAAGACAATAGGCAGAAAAAGAAGAGAGTGGCCGGGATGCAAACGTGGCTGAAATAATCAACTCATTAGGTAAATGGGATGATATTCCCATCTGAGGATTTTGATCGTTGCACAATCAGGTGTGGATTTTGAAATAAGTTAAGCAAGAGAAATTTTCTAATTTGGTTTGTTTTTCAGTGCCCTCAAAGTAAAAGACATTCCTCTTACTTCTCACTTTTAAGAAAATCAGAGACTGGAAGATGCAACCACAACAAAAAACCCACTCAGCTACCTAATATTTGACAAAGGGGTCAACCAAACCCACTGGAAAAAAGAAAGCCTGTTTAATAAATGGTGCTGGAAAAGCTGGCTTGCCTCTTGCCGAAAACTGAAAATAGACCCCAGTCTATCACCATGCACCAAACTCAGGTCAAAATGGATCATAGACC
>PVLD010017225.1:0-42554 GCA_004027595.1 Dinomys branickii
AATTCCCTACTATCTTATCTATAATTTGGTATTTCCTTTAATGTTTTTGTGTTAACTAATGTGAAGATAACTATGTAATACAACATCCAGTTCTAATTCCCTACTATATTCTGTATAACTTTGTATTTTCTGTATTGTTTATGGCTTTTCTGGTTCATATGTCTCCATTCTTTTGTCTTTAAAATAAAATTCAAAAAAAAATAAAATAAAAAAATAAAAACTCTAAAGAAAATAGGAATAGATGGTCTTTACCTCACTCTGATAAGAGCCATCTATGACAAACCAACAGCTAACAACACACTAAATGGACAAAAAATGAAAGCTTTCTCTTTAAAATCAGACATAAAACAAGGATGTCCACTGTCACCACTCCTATCCAATATAGTTCTGGAAATATTAGCCATAGCAATTACACAACAGAGTGAAATAAAAGGAATAAAGATAGGAAAGGAAGACATGAAATCATCATTACTTGAAAATGACATGATTCGTACATACAAGACTCCAGAAACTCCACCAACAGGCTTATAAATTTAATAATTGAATTCAGTAGTGTTGCTGGATAAAAAGGCAAAAATCAATAGCATTCCTATACAAAAACAACAAACAGACTGAGACAGATATTAGGGAAAGTTCACCTTGCACAATAGCATCCAAAACATGAAATACTTAAGAATCAATCTAACAAAGGAAGCAAAAATCTATACAGTGAAATATACAATATTGTGTAAAAAGAGATGGAAGAGAATTTCATAAAATGGACAGATATTCTTTGCTTTCAGATAGGAAGAAGCAAGATTGTAAAAATGGCCACATTCCCAAAATTGTTGTACAGGTTCAATGCAATTCCAATTAAAATACCATTACTGTACCTCACAGATCTAGAGAAAACATTCCTCAAATTCATCTGGAAGCAGAAGAGGCCTAGAATAGCAAAAGCAATCCTAGGCAACAAAGGAAAGTTAGGAGGCATCACAATCTCTGACTTGAAATTATACTGCAAAGCTACTGTGATAAAATCATCATGATACTGGCAAAAAACAGACCTGAGGATGAAGGAAGCAGATTAGAAGATACAATCAGTTATTTCTCATGCTCATATGCTGACTATCTTTTTTTTTTTTTCCGATACCAGGGATCGAACTCAGGACCTTGCGCTTGCCAGGCAAGCGCTTATGCCAGGCAAGCGCTTATGCCACTGAGCTATACCCCCAGCCCCTGAAGATACAGTCAGAACTACAAACACACTCTGCTACCTTGTCTTTGGCAAAGGGGCCAAACATATTCTTTGGAAGAAAGATAGCTTCTTTAATAAATTGGGCTGGAAAAACTGACTGCCTACATGTCACTATCACCTGGCACTAAACTCAAGCCAAAATGGATCAAAGATCTCACCATTAAAACAGAAACACTAGATATATTGGAAGATAAAGTAGGTACAAATCTTGAAGATAAAAGGGTAAGCAGAGGATTCACGCACAAAACCAATCTGCAGAGGAAATACTTCAAAGAATGAACAACTGGGATCTCATCTTATTGAAAAGATTTTTCACATCAAAATAAATCACCAACAAAGTAAACTGATAACCCACGAATTGGGAAAAAGTTTTAGCTAACTCTCCATCAGGCAAAGAACTTCTATCTAGAATGTATAAAGCATTAAAAAACCAGGCCCCCCAAATTCGAAGAGCCAATCTGAAAATGGGCATCTGAGATGAATACATACTTCTCAGATGAAGAAATACAAATAGCAAATAAATGTATGAAAAGATGTTCAACATCATTGGTTATTGAAGAGATGCAAATTGAAACAACGCTGAGATTCCATCTCACCCCAGGAAGAATGGCCGTCAGTAAGAAATCAATAACAAATGCTGGAGGGGCTGTGGGGGGAAAGGAGCGCTTCTCCACTGCTGGTGGGAGCGCAGACTGGTGAGACCGCTGTGGAAATCAGTGTGGCGAGTCCTCACAAAGCTAGGGTTGGAGGTCCTACTTAGCCCAGCTAGTCCCCTTCCGGGTATTTTTCCAGAAGAACTGAAAACATACCACAGTGATATATGTGCACCCATATTTATTGCAGCACAACTTGTCATAGCTAAACCTTGCAAACAACCCAAATGTCCATCAGCTGAGGGATGGATAAAAAGTGTGATATTTTTATACAACTCAGCTATAAAAAAGTTAAACTTGAGGCTTTTAGAGGCAAATGGATGCAACTACAGACCATATTAATATGAGAAATAAATTAAGTATTCCATGTGTAAACATTGTATTCTCTCCCTAGTGTAAGAACCTGAAAGAGTAATTAAAACTCGAAATGTACAATAGATATTGTGAAAGGGAAAGAAATTCTCAAAGGGAAAGAACAAATGGGATGAGTGAAAGGAGAAAAGAAAGAAAGAAGGGAAAAAATATATATCTGTATACACAAGGATAGCTGGGATAATTGTACTACTGATGTCTATTAGCTTATTGAAAGGAACAGTTAATGCTTAATTTTTTTTACCAATTTTGCATGCTTATATCTGGTAATCTGAATAACTAATTTGAAGACAACAATATGCAATACAACAACCATTGTTGAATTCCTACCATTTTGTTTAGTGAAGCTCTTTATCCTTTCTAATGTTTCTTTATTATTGCTGTTTATTCTCTTTAATTGTTTGATCAGTCTTTCATTCTTACATCTGGTGAACAGAGCAACTTCGCTAAAGATAACAATATTTAATATAACAACCACTGTTAATTCCTATCATCTTGTTTTGAAATTCTGTATTTTTGTTGTTTTGTTTTAGCCTTTGTTGTAGTTATTTTCTTATTGCCTTTTTTCTCTTTAAAAATAGAAATAAATAAATAAATAAAATAGAAAACAGGCCAGGTGAATTCAAAAAAATAAATATTTAATATCAGTAGTTTTCACAGATAAAGTGATAGAACTAGTAAACCTGATGAATGGTATATAGAAAACACCCAGGATGAAGATTTTAGCTGGGTGCTGTAGTGCACATGATCACATACTGCAGAGGCTGATGCAGGACATTTGCCATGAGTCCAGGTTTACTCCACAGTTAACTATGACAGCCTGGCCTCCAAGTGAGTTCAAGGCCAGTTTAAACTAGACAGTGAAATCTTGACTCGAAGAAACCAAACCAAACCAAAACACGAACTTCTAAAAAGTGATTGAAATTATAACCCTGATAAACAAATTCAGATAAACAGTACCATAAATATAACAACATGAATGAAAGTACCAAAAGAAATAGGTCTGGCATATTTGCTAGTGGAGGCCAGAGAGAGGAGGCAAAAATACAACAGAATTACCATTTAATCAAATACCGGCCCAAATTTTCCAAAACAGATGAAAGTATGAAGCCACACACTAATGAAACTCTACAAATATGAACCTGTAAAATCCAAGGGAGCCACTTTCAAGCACAGTATAACTGAGCTGCTGAAAAACAAAGTAATCTCTGAGTAATTGCTTCTATACCAAAATAGTTATCACTCAAAGCACCCCACTCTCTTTGGAAACTGGACATGTAGGAAATCTTTTAAAGCTTAGCACCTAGGAAATTAAGTCAATAGCTGAACTTTAATGTGCGATCACTGAGAATGGTAAGAACTACCCAAAATTCCATTCTGCAGAAGCTGTTAAAAGAAAAGAGACAAGCACTGTAGGGGGCTCATATCTCTGCATTACAAACCTTGTGAGCTGTCTCGGTTACTTTTATTTCATTGTTAAGACAAAATACCTGACATCCAAAATTAAGGAAGGAAAAGTTTATTTCGCTCACATTTTGTGGAGGTTTCAGTCCATACTTGGCTGGCTCCAAGGCAGAGTGGCACATGGCAGAGGGCAACAGTTCAGGGCTGGGGTGGGGGTGGGGGTGAGGTGGGGGGGTAGCAAAGCATTAAGACCAAAAAGGGAGGAGCAGCAGACAGCAAGCCTCTCTCTCCCTTATATGGTACGCAAACTACCCACCCCAGGGTGGGTGTAGCACGCACACTCACAATCCCAGCACTGGACCAGGGATCAATTAAAAACTAGAAGCTCCCCCCATGATCGCATTAGGCTTTTGGGGAGACATGCAGACACAAACCATAACATGAGCCCTCGCTCCATGTCTTCATAAACCAAATACAGATTTTCTCCATTTAACAACTTTTCCATGTAAAAGAAAAGAGGGTAATGTAGAGGCTATTTTAAATGTAAGGAAAATTTTAAGTCTCTTATTTCCCACTCTAGTATATGTCTGACACTGTTCAAGGATGAGACTGGGAAACAGTCTGTTCTCATAATTAGAGCTGCAACACTGTGAGCTCTGGCACTCTAGCTGCCTGCTGCACGATAAGCGCAACTTAGCCTGACAGTGGTGTTTTGCCTACTTTCAAGTCCCAGAGTGTTATCACCTCAAGGACACCTCTGCCCAGCCTCAGACAACGACTGAGACTTCCCCATATTATACAATAGCACCCTTATTAGTTTCTGTAAGAATAAATTCCGCATAGCACTCAATGACAAAGACATATGTAACCAACTAGAGAATATTATGTAATCTGCCTTTTGTACTTCCTTCTGAAAACCTATATAAGTGATTAGTAACCTCTAGTGATTTGGAACTGAGAATCTCACTAGCCCACTGATGAAGTAAAACTGCCTTCCAAAGTTCCTCTGGTGCTGTTGTCTTTCATTTGGTCTGGTCCTGAATTCGCAGCACTTTATCTTGGTGACAAGGAAAGTAACTAGGACATGTTCCTTTATGGGGAGAGAATCAATGCACTTTTATTTGTACATATAATAATTGTGCCATGTTATGAGTAATTATGAACTTCATATTACATTTGGAATCTATACTTTAAGAAATGCATCTGGTTGCTAAGTTGACAAGGACTGGTTGTCTGTGGAGCAGTTAACTCTGGAGTACACGTAAATGAGAAATGACTGGCTGATTGGTTTAGCAGAGTTCTGAGTGTGTCCAGATGATGAACTCACTCAAGCAGCAAGACCTGCACTGGATGTGGGAAGCCGCAGTCGCAGGCTCATAGCCTGGAGTGGAAAGAAGGGAAAGAAGGAAGCCTCGCTTTTGCTTCTTCATAGGAGCTTCAGTGTTCACCTTGGCCGTGGAGGTCCATCTCCAGGCTTCCATTTCAGACTCCAGCCATCAAATGCAGGCCCTTGTGCTTCCTGATATAGATTGCTAGGGCTCTGCTGAGAGCCACAAGTTCTCTAACTCTGGCTGGACTGTCCTGCTCCCCAGGGTTCAGACAGTCCTTTTACATTCTTCCATCCCTGGCTCTTCAGGGGCCATTTACAAAAGATGATGATGATAGATAGATAGGTAGATAGATAGATAGATAGATAGATGGTAGTTAGATAAATGATCGATCTGTTCCATTAGTGAACCCTAACTAATACACCCATAGATATATGAAGAGTACTCATTGGGCTCTTTAATTTTTACTAAATCTGTTCAATTAAAAATTACTGCCACAGAGATCCTGCGTAGAGGAGGACACACATTTGGGAGTCAGAGAAGATCCACAAAAAACACAGGTAACTGGGAGAAGGGAAGGATGCAAAATTACAGCCAGAGTAAGCAACATAGTATGGTGGTTTCCACTTGACAAAGACTTTATCAGAATTAGAATCATGTCAAAAAATTGTAGATAAAATATCTGAAATGATAAACCAAACTACCGTGATATGATCATTGTTATTATATATGCAAATTGAAATGTCACACTACACAGACATTTTAATTACTACATACATTTTTAATTACTACAATTTTTAAAAAATATTTTCTTTCTTGACAGAAATATTCAGAGAGTATTTATTGAACATGAGATCCAACTACTCCTTCAGAATATCTATGTTTATCGCTGAAAAAGACCCAGTAGCCAAATAGGATATAAGAGCAGACTCTGATCATCCTCTTGTGTCCCAGAACACTTAGGTTAAGAACAATGACAAATACACCAGCGGTCCCAGGAAGCTCACTGAGACCGCGCACTGCTGGGTGCCATGGGCGGCACTGAGGATGCTCTCCCAACCACTCCTCCGTCTCTACTGCCTCCCTGTGTGACACCTGTGCGGGACATTTCACTCCGAAGTACATCAGGAAAAGCTTCTCTGAATATCCAACATGTTTCTCCATGACTGTCACCAAATTGCATGACTGGTCTTTCCCTTTTATTCGGGTGCAGATATTAAATAAATAAATTAAATAATCAGCAGACCGGCCCCTCTGACCCACCCGCGCCCACTCCACTGTGCTCCCTCACCACCTTTCCACCCCAGTTTATCTCCCACTTACCACACTTACGATTATTTCAAATGTTTCACCTGAACAGTGAGGGACTTAATGACATACAGTGCAGACATAGGTTGTGCCTGTGTGTGGTATTTTAACAGTCTGTGATACAAACAACGTGCTCAAAGGGAATTATTGAATAGTGTCAAGGGCCTAGAACAAAGACACCTAACATTTTGTCTTACTATGAATCCATATGTTTTTATGAAAAAGAAAGGGGTTTTCTATTTCTACTATTATATAGGGAAATAAAATATTGATAGGTTTACAATCTAATGGTTTGGTCTTTTTGTATTGTTTGAACATTTAAGATATTATTTTAATTATAAATATAAAAAGCTGAAAATTTTTTTGTAATTATGAAAACTCAACTATCTTCAGAAAAATAAAAAGAGGAAATCAATAATTGTAGCAGAACAACCAAACTTGTGGACAAAATTCGTGTTATGGGATTAGGAAATATAACTGCTTGGTCAATTCCTTCAAAATGCTGTTAGCAAATTTATCCTTCAACTGCAGTATCTCCTTCTGAGCAAGGCTTTACTGACGCAGTGTCAGCTGTATTTGTCTTCACACACTTGCAGGAAAGCACGAGGGTTGCCCTCACCAACTGGCTCAGACCCAGAATTGGTTGTACAGCCTTATCATTTGAAGACATACACACACACACACACACACACACACACACACACACACACACACACAGGCACTCACGCACACACGCGCGCACAGAACTGTCAGTTTCTGTCCCTCACTCACTGTCAAAGCCCTCTGTGAGCGCACAGACCCCGTCCTCTCTCCCGGGCGCTGCGCTCTTTCCTTTCAACGTGTACCCACAAAACCTAGCGCCCGCTCCCGCCGCACACCGGCCCAGTGCACTCACCGGGCTCAGTAGAGGTTCGGGTCACCGCGGCTCGGATCCCAGGACGCCAAGGCTCTGGGCTGCAGCGCTCACTGGAGGAAAAGAGTTTTTAAAGGCCTGAGAGGAGCGCGCGGAGCCAGGTCCGCAGCCAGGAGGCCCCGCTGCCCGGCCGTGCACTGACGGACCCGCGCCGCGCCGTCCGGCCGCCCCAGACTCTGGGGCGCAGGACTCGGGCCCGGCCTCCCAGGAACTGCAGCTGCGGGGTGCCGGGCGGCCCAGATGCGCGCACTCCGGCGACCCCCGAGCCCCGCTGTCCCGCGGGCCCCGCGCCCCGACTCCTCCCGCGCCCAGCCGCCCTCCCACCCCGCGCGGAGGCCGCCCGCCTCCCGCCGCCGGCTCCCTGCAGGGCTCACCTCGGGACCTGGGCCAGGGGTACCCGGGAGCCGGGTTGTACCAGGCGCGGCGCGGGGCGTGGCGGACTCTGCTCTAGCCAGGACTGCGGCGCCAGTCAGGGCCAAGGGTCGGCACCCGGCAGAGCCACCCCCTGGACTCGGACCAGCTTTCTCCTGGGCGCCCGAGGACTCCCGCGCCCAGGGACAAACTGGGACAAACTCCAGGGACAAACTCCATGGCCCGGCCCGGAGCCTTTCCAAGTGCACGGAGACCCGTCTGTGCCCGGGCTCCCGGCTGTGAGACCCCAGCGGCCCCCGTGTGTGCGCTCCCTCTGCAGCGCAGCTCAGCTCCGAGGACTCGTGAAGCCCAGCAAGTTGCCCAGCTCCAGGGCAATGCTTCTTTCCTGATCACCGAGCTGCGGGGACATCAGAGACTGTGTTCCAAGTGCCAGGACATTAGGAGCTGATTCTCCAGGGCCTGGGGCTGGGTGAGGAGGCGGTGGTGAAGGACTCTCAGGAACGTTTTCGTTTCTTATTCCTAGCAGGGCTGCAGCAGGCCCTTCCCGGTGCTATGCTGAGGCTCAGAAAACTCGAGAGCGACAGCACGGGTTCAGGAACACAGCAAGGAGTCAGGTCCCCGCATCTGCCCTCAGAAATGAGCCCCTGGGCGGGAATGTTCTTACTTTGCCGTACTGAACAAGAGTCATTCAGCCAGTTACTCATTTAAATCAACTCTGAGAATGCTTGTTCATGGTTCACCCAGTAAGTTCCAGCCAGAAGCCTAGAGAAGGAAATAGATGGCACACAATGTGTGAGAATATTGAAAACACCCTACTGTATACTTTAAAAGAATTTTGACGTTTGCATCCAGTTATTCTTTTAGCTTCAGTGCTATCAGTTTATCCCCTCATAAAGAACCACATAGAAATAGATTTTGCCATGCTTCTTATAAGCCACATTATGGCAACTCTCTCATATCTTGTTTTCATAACACAAGCTGGGAGGGAAATTTCAAAAGGAAATCTCTCCCCCTCTCTCTCCTTATCTCTCCCTCTCTCTCTTTCTCTTTACCTCCCCGTATATAGGGGAAGGTCATGTGAAACTGAGAGAAAGAACACGGAAAAGCAAAGTGAAACAACTAGTTTGATTATGCAATTCTGAAATCAGATAAATAAATCCGCAATTATATAAATAAATGAGAAGGCAGGGGATTTGTCGGTGCTAAAGGGCTTAGGGCTGCAGTTCATGTGACAGCACCAACATTGGTAAAATGTTACATATCAGATCTATTATATTATTTACATTATATATTATACATATCTATTATATTTATGTGTGTGTGTGTGTGTGTGTGTGTGTGTGTATGTCACAAAACATATACCAAAAATCTATACATAAAAACAGCTGGATGACAATACTGTACAAGAAAATTTTAGTTTGCTTTTTTTTTGGTCCTTTTGAGACAGGGACTCACTATACAGCCCAGGCTGGCCTCAAACTCGCAACAATCCTTGTGTCTCAGCCTCCTGAGTACTGGGATTACAGGCATGAAATGATAGGCATTACATACCTGGCAGTTTGCTCTTGATAGTAACATGAAAATCTTCCTTTTTTTTTCTCAGTGTAATATGCTACATTTCATTTAATGGACACAGAAAAGTTTTATAAGCAAAAAATGGACTTTGTTTAAAGGTAAAGAATTGACATATAAACATGTCAATTTTTATATTGTACATATAAAGAGACACTCCAATACTCAGTCACATCCTCAAACAAAATAGGTCTAAAACAAGTAAACCAATGTGCAGCAAAGAAGTTTCCACCTTATTTTAGTCTAATTTACAAAACAATTTAGTTTATGCTTTGCATGTTGAGACCAATTGTTCCTAGCTAAATTTGTATTTGTTCCAAATTCTACTAACCTGATCATTAGTGCCACCAAGTTTCACTGGTCCTCTGAGATTCATTTCACAATGCCCAGCCATCTAGGTGCTCAGAGGCCTCCACAGTCATGATTGGGAGCCTCATTTCTCTTCAACCTGCAGCAGACCTGGGCATCATCCACATGATGGTGGTTTCACAGGCATCCAGACTGCAAAAGTTACGGAATGATAGAGATTTCCACCCCTGTTCTGGATGTCCTGAGAGGACAGGCAAAAATAGGTAACAAGATAGGAGACCCCGCCATACCCCATCAGAGGACAGTGTGTGAAGGTGTGAGAGCGAAGCCAAAGGCGCAGAGGAGACCCAGCAAGCTGGAGCTGGAATATCTGCTAAGGAGTGCCACAGGCAGAAATGGCAGCCATCCCACACAGAAGCCGTGGGACCTAAAATCAGTGAGATCTTAGCACTGGGATTTTCCAGTCCCTTTGGAGCTCAGATCACACAACCATCTGCCCCAGATGTCAGACACGGAGTCATAGGGTTCAATGTTTGCCCTACTGGGTGTCAGCTTTCCTTTGGTTCTCTTCCTTTCCATTCTTCTGTCTCTCTCTTTTAGAATGGCAGTGTTCACCCTGGGCCATTATATGTTGAAAGTGTTTAACTTTATTTTTATTTTTAAGTGGCTCACAGATGATAGTTTGCTTTAAGTTTCAGATGAGACTTTGGAGTTGGACATGCTGAAACTCTTAAGATTTTGGTGTTTGAGGTCAACTAAATGTATTTTGTATAATAAGATTGACACAGGATTTTGAGGGAACAGAAAATATTTTAAGGTTCAGATCTAAAATGACCCTCAGTATTATCATTATAAGCAAGACCTGGTCAGAAAGGGCGGGATCTGGAAGAGTGTATCTCTCTTCCTACCTCTTCAGTTCTCTGTTTCCTGGCTAACAGAAATGAGCACCATGAGTATGAATGAGATAATTAGCATTATCTCCCCCATGTGTCCTGTAATCCTCTTCTGTCTTGGAACCTATGGACTAAAACTGTGAATAAAATATAAACCTCTTCTTTTTTAAAATTGCAATTATTGGGTATTTTGTCCCAGTGACAAAAAAGTGACTAAGGTGCCATGCACATCCAGTTACTTCAAAATGTGCCAAGGATGCACACAAATATAAATTAAATTAAAAAGACAAATTCAATCTTTGATGTTATAGTTTATAACTAAATGTCCCTCCATAGTCTCATAGGCTCTTAGGTGGGGCTTTGGGGTGTGACCAGACTACAAGTATGTGATAATGTTTCATGAGTGTGTATTGGATTAGTCAAATGGCTGGTTTTGGACAGTGCTGGAGGTGTATGGTGGGTAGGGAACACTCTGAAGAGGGAACACTCACCGTGGGTGTGGGCGGCCCCAACCAATAGCCTTGGAGCCTGGATGGAATGAAAAAGGAAGTAAGACAGTAGTGCTGCCTCCTGCCTGCGGTGCCATGAGCTCTTCTCTTCTGCCATCCCCTTCCCATGATACCTGCCTTGGAAACAGCCAACCAGGGTCTGAATGTCTACAAACTAGGGGCCAAACAAATCATTTCTCCTTTAACTTGTGCTTAGTCTATAAAGCCTGTGATTCCACCTATGCTATGATATTTTTATTATGCCTTAAAAATTTGTGTTCATATGTAATAAGGCAGTGCATCTGGTTTTGTTTGTGTTGTCAAATTAACTAAAATTTTGTAAACTTTTATAAATGTTAGAAAATATTTGTAAGTATTAGGACAAGTCTGATGAATTCTTGAAAAAATAAAGAGGAAAATGTCTCAGTGAAATGTCTTTGTGATTATGTTAAACTTATGGGTTAAATGATTATATCTTTATAATATCAAAAACAAGAATACTCTCCATTTATTTAGATATCTTTCTACCCATTAAGTATTTCCTAAACATCTTCTACATTCATTAATATGAACAGTTTTATCACAGCGATGATTTCACTTGTATAGTGTGGTTTGTTGCTTTGGTGAACATGATCATGTGTTTCTGTGTGTTATAGTTATATATCACAGTTATAAAGGAATAGGACTAATTTTTCATAAAATAATCTGGCACAGCACATTTGTTGAACTTCTCTACTAGCTCTGTATCTGTGTTGATTTATTGGATTACTTGTAAAAGTTCTCTAAAAATAAGGAGAGTACTATGGAGTGGACTAGCAGGGTAGACAGTTTGAATCTGCTTTTAATGGGAGTGAGCTTCAGTTTGTGTTCCTCTAAACAAGAACCCAAGAGAAGGATTTGGTTCAGACAGCTTTTCTGGAAGCTATAGCAGGAAATGTAAGTAGGAAATAGTGCAAAGGAAATGCCAGCACACCACAAGTGCTGCCCAAGATGCCTCTGCTGGTATCAGGCGTTCAGTCTCCTCTGATGGCACAAATCCATGCATCCTGTGACTGTCACACAAGTGTAAATCCAGGCTTTTCTCCCCTGCTCCTGTCCATGTTCACTCAGAAGTGTTAACCCCTGCATTTCCAGGCTCCTTCTGCACCCAGATTGAGCTTCTGTTATGGTTGATGGATTGTGTCAACTTGAGAAGTTTAAAAGCTTCATGAAGTAACTCAGCAGTTCTATGTCCTGGGGTGTAAAGGACATGGCCTTACCACACTAGGATGTTGTTCGTTGTGTCAACTTAAGAAGTTTAGAAGTTTAACCGTGAGACTCATCAGGGAGCCAGAGTCCTCACTTTGTAAACAACCTGAGCCTGTGCAAAAAGAGGGTACAGAGGCAGCGTGGGCATAGCTGGCATACAGAATAATGGAGAAGAAACTTGCTCTTCCCCTTTTACTCTTTGCTGTTTTGCAGTCTTCTGCCACTTTGGACTGTCACCCATGTGCCATGCCACCCTGCCTTGGAGCCAGTTGATTATTGATTGAAACCTCCACAAACTGGGCTGGGGATATAGCTCAGTGAAATAAGCACCTGCTTGGCAAGTGCAAGGTCCTGAGTTTGATCCCCAGTACTGCAAAAACAAAATGAAACAAAAAAATCCACAAACTGTGAGCCAAATAAACTTTTGCTTCCTTAATTTTAGGCATCGGGTATTTTTTTCTCAGCAGTGAGAGAAAAATGGCTGAGACACTTTCTTTTGGCTGTGGAGAACCTGCTGGGCAGAACGCGGAGAGATGTACGGCATGGGCCTGCTGGGGGTGCTCTCAGTGTGATCTCAGCTCACACGGAACTGCCCGCCATGCCTGCAGAAATAGTGCAGGGGCATGGACAACATACGACAGAGCACGAAGAGCCCACGCAGACCACTCCTCTCACCACTCAGATCCACGTGGGTCCACTTTAAGACCATTCTGGACCCTTTGTAGACGAGGCCAGTTGCAATCCCTAGAAAACGCAGCACAGTTAACTAGCAAAAGTAGCTAGTCTCTGGTTTTTGCTGGTCATAGTCTATGATTACTATTCTGTACTTCTTCTCTTTAATTTGCACCTGTGTACTGGCCAGAAATGTTCAATATTTTGGCTTTTTATTGGCCGTTTTTACTTCTGCTATGAAGTGTCTTTCCATTTCACTAGCCATTGGAGACTGGATCTAATTCTTTTAGGTTTTTAGGTATTCTAGGTATTAGTTCCCTGTATCTCCTGAAAAATACCTGGCAAAATTTTTCCCATTCTGCATATTGTCTTTTCATTCTGTTGATTGTTTGCTTTGTCATGTGAAAGCTTTAATTTGATATGATCCCTTATGTTGATTTTTGGTACCACTTCCTGTGCAAGTGTGGCTGCATTCAGATTGTTGCCCATGCCTTTGACTTTGAGTTTTACCTATGTTGCCTGAAAGTGTTTCTGTTTTAATACTTAGTTTGTTGATCCATTTTGATTTTAGTTTAAAATATAGTAAAACACGTGGGTCTAGGTTCACACTCAACAAGTGGAAAGCCAGTTTTCCCAACACCACTTATTAAAGAGGCTGCCTTTCTTCTAGTGTGTGTTTTCAGCCTCTTTGTCAAAGATCAAGTAGTTGAAAATGTCTACGGTTCCACTGATTTGCAGGTCTGTTTTTGTGCTGTACCATGTTGTTTGTAATATATCAAGTCTGTAGTTGTGGTGCCTCCTGCTTTGCTGTTTGGCTGAGGACTACTTTTGCTCTTCTGTTTTCTCTGGTTCCATAGGAATTTTAGGGCTGTTTTCTCTAATTCTGTGAAGAATGTTGTTGGAACTCTGATTGGGATAGTGTTAAATCTGAACACCAGTTTTACCATTATGGCTACAGTGAGTATACAGGTGCTGCCTGCCGGGAGCAGGCTCTCTTTCCATTTTCTCATGTCTCCTTTCATTTCCTTTTTCGGAGGGCTGCAGTTGTCATTGTAGAGGTCTTTCACTTCCTGAGGTTCACTCGTAATTATTTAAATTATTTTGGTGCTAAAGTGAATAATAATTTTTCCAAATTTCTGTTTCACTGGGTTCAATATTTTTGTAAAGGAATTCTATTATTTTTAAGTGTTGATTATGCATCCTGCTATGCTACTGAATTTGGTTAATTCTAAGAGTATTTTGGAGGATTTTCTTGGGTTCTCCAGGTAGAGAATTGTGTCATGCACAAATAATGATAATGTGATTTCTTTCTTTCCTGTAGGCATCACTTTTTTTTCTCTTTCTTTCCTAATTGTTCTTTCTAATGTTTTGAGTACTGTGTGGAACAGGAGCCCTGGTAATGGACATCCTTGTCCTGTCCCTGAGTTTAGAGGGACAGCATTCAGTGTCCCCCATTTAATGTGATGCTGGCAGCAGGCTTGTTGGCAACGGCTGCACTGAGATCAGGTCCTTGCATGCCAATTTTGTTTACTGCTCTCATCATGAATGGATGTTTGATTTCATCAAAAGGTATTTCTGCCTCTATTGAGATGATCATGTGATATATATCCTTGCCTCTGTTTGTCTGATACATTTATTGATCTGCACATGTTTAACTTTCTTTATACCTCTGGGATGAAACTGCCTGGCTCATGATGTATGAGCATTTGGCTCATTTGTTACATTCTGTTTGACACTGTCTTGTTGAGGATTTTTGCATTTATATTCATTAAAGAAACTGATCTATAGCTTCCTTTTTGGTTGGATTCTGGTTTGATTCTGTAATTAGCATAATAGTAGCCTCCAGGTGTCATTCGGATTGCACCTTCCCATTCAGTTTCACTTCAATACTTAAGAAGTGCTGTTAGAACTTTAATGAAATCATGATAGAATTTAGCAGTGAAATTTTCAGGACCTGGGCTTTTCTTAGTTGCTAATGGTAATTTTTTATTACTGCTTCAATTTCTTTGTCTGTTATTGGATTATTCTGGGTTTTTTAATATTCTAGGTTCAGGTTTGTTAACTCATGTGCGTCTTGGAATCTACACATTTCTTCTGAATATTATGATTTATTGGGAAACAGAATTGTGAATTTGTTTTCAGTTATCTTATTGATTTCTGCAGTGTCCATTGTGATTTCATCTTTTTCATTTTTAATTGCACTGATATGTGTTTTTTTTCCTCTATTTTCTTTGCATTGGCTATGGATTTGTCTAATTTGTTTATTCTTTCGAAGAACCAAACTTTTAATTCAGTAATTACTTGTATGGTATTTTGGACTCAATTTCATATATTCCTGCTCTAATCTTTATCATTTCCTTCATTCTACTTGCTTTGGGTTTGTATTTTTCTTGTTTTCATCAGTCTTTAAGGTGCATTATGGTGAACATATTTATTATTGCTATGTCTGTTTCTTGGAATTTTCCCTTAACAAGTGTCTAGTGATTTTCTTTGTCTCTTTTGATCAGTTTGGTTTAAAGTTCACATTGTCTGCAAGTAGAATAGCTACCCCTGCTTTTCTCTGGGTTAGTGTGGCATGGAGAATTGTTTCCCATCATTTGACTTTCAGTCTATGGGTGTCTTTGGGGGTTAAATATGTTTCTTGAATGCAGCACATTGTTGGCTCTTGTTTCTTGACCCATTCCACCAGTCTATTTCTTTTGATTGATGAACTGAGACCATTTACATTAATGGTTACAAGTGACACATTTTGGCTCATCTTTTTCATGTAATTTTCCTGTTGCTGCTTCTCTGTCTTTCCCACTGTGCCATCTCTTGCCCTGTGTTTGTAGTCTTCATTGTCTCTTTCCACTGCACCCCTCAGAGCTTTTTGGAGAGCTGGTTGGGCGGGCGTGAATTTCTTCAGTTGTCCTTTGTCATGGCAGAATCTTATTTCTCCGTTGATTTTGCGAGACAGTTTTGTGGAATGCATCAATCTGGATTGAAGATTGTTTTCTTTTAGGGCTCGAAATATCTCACTCCAAGCTCTTTTTGACTTGAGAGTTTGTGTGGAGAAGTCCACTGCATTTTGATAGGTTTATGCTCCTTTTATCTAGCTGCTTTTAATACTTTATTCTTGTGGTGAACTTCTGGAATTTTGAATATTAAATGCCTTGGTGTAGATTTATTTGGGTCATGGCTGTTTTGAGTTCTACATGCTTCATTTACTTATATGTAGAATCTTTATCTATGTTTGGGAAGTTTTCTGCCATTATTTCTACAAAGAGGCTTTTAAAGGCTCTTGTGCTCTCTCTAGCTCTCTCACAGTCTGCAGTTAACCTTCTGTTGTTATTTGCTTTGTCTTGTAATTGTTGGACTGACTTTTCATAGCCTCTTGATATTTTATTATTATAAAGAGAACCTTAAAAAAAAACCAACATAGACAAAAACAAAACAAAGCAAAAACAATAAAAATGATACAGGGCTTCAAAACAAAACAAGAGGAAATAACAGTGTTGTTGTATTACATAATGTATCTTCAACCAAATAGCTCAGGTTACCAGATGTAAGAAATCAAGACTGATCAAACCATTACAGAGAATAAAAAAAATAATAATAAAACAGTAGAAACAATACAAATCTTCATCAAACAAGATGGTAGGAATTCACCAATGGTTGTTATATTGCATATAGTTGAACTCAAATTACTTGTTCAGATTACCAGATATAAGCAGCCAAAATCGGCCAAAAACATTTTAAGCATTAACTGTTACTTTCAGTAACCCCCAAACATCAACAGTGCAGTTACCCACGGTGCGTACTCCTCTCCGTTTTTCTTCCTTGTCCTCCTTTCCCTCATCCCAGTTGTTCCTTCCATTGTGCGACTTCTTTGCCTTTCATAATATCTGTTGTACTTTTTGGGTTTAATTTACACTTACAGGTTCCTACGCTAGAGAAACAATATAATGTTTACACATGTGGATGAGATTTATTTCACTTACGAATATAGTTTCTACGTTGCATCCATTTACCTATAAAAGCCTTGAGTTTATATTTTCTTATAGCTGAGTAATCCTCCATTGCATAAAAATGATGCATCTTTTTTATCCATTCCTCAGGGATGGGCATCTAGATTGTTCCCAAGAGTTAGATATGACAAATTTGACTGCTGTAAACATGGATGAACATACATCGCTGTGGTATGATGTTTTTCATTCTTCTGGGAAAATACCCAGAAGGGGAATAGCTGCATTTTATGGGACCTCTAATCCTAGTTTTGTGAGGAACCTATACACTAATTTCTACAGAGGTTGCCAGGTCTAAACTCCCACAAGGAGTGTGGGAGTGTTCCTTTTTCCCCACAGCCCCTCCAGCATTTGTTATGGGTAATTTTCAGATTACCTCTTTGAATTTTGGGGACCTGAATTTTTTTACTTCTTTATATGTAGTAGATGGAAGTCCTTTGTCTGAGGGACAGTGGGCTAAAATTTTTTCCTAACTCATAGCTTTTCTTTTTACTTTTTTGGTGATTTCTTTTGATGTGCAAAATCTTTTGAATAAGATGAAATCCCAATTGTTCATTCTTTGAAGTATTTCCTCTTCAGATTGGTTTGTGCATGAACCCTCTGCTTACCACTATGTCTTCAAGATTTGTACCCACTTTCTCTTAAAGTAGATTTAGTGTTTCTGTTTTAATATTGAGATAAATGATCCATTTTGACTTTATTTTTTTAATTTTAAAAGTAAAAGAACAAAAACACTAACAAACATACACACAGTAGCACAAGAAAAGTACAAAAACCGAACTACAGATAAGGTGGCAGAGGATCAACAATGGTTGTTGTATTACATGTTGGTAGCTTCAAAGTGTATACTCAGGACAAGTAGACATACAAGACTGATCAAACAACTAATCACCAATTGTTTCCCACATCAATATGACATGAGATAACAGTGCAACCATGTTAGCCGTCCCGCACATACATACATACCTACACAGCTATCCGCCTCTTCCTCCTCTCCTTCCCTTCATCCCGATTGCTCTCTACCCTTGAGCAGTCTCCCTTCATACCTCCCGATCTATATTCTCACCTCCAGGTTCCTACACTAATGATACTATATGCCGTTTGCACATGCACATCTGGTTTCATTTTGACTTCAGTTTAGTGCAAGATGATAGACATGGGTCTAGTTTTAGTCTTTGGCATGTAAAGAGCCAGTTTTTCCACATGAAAGAGGCTATTATTCTTCCAGTGAACATGTTTGGCCCGTTTGTCAAAGATAAGGTGGCAGAGCGTGTTTGTAGTTATATCTGAATCTTCTAATCTGTTCCTTTGATGCTCAGGTCTCTTTCTTGCCAGTACTATGCTGATTTTATCACAGTAGCTTTGTAGTATAATTTCAAGTCAGGGATTGTGATGCCTCCTTACTTTCCTTTGCTGCCCAGGATTGCTTTTGCTGTTCTAGGCCTTTTCTGCTTCCAGATGAATTTTAGGAATGTTTTCTCTAGAAATGTGGAATATACTAATGGTGTTTTAAATGGAACTGCATTGAATCTGTACAACAGTTTTGGGAGTATGGCCATTTTCACAATGTTGGTTCTTCCTATCCATGAGCAAGGGATACCTTTCCATTTTAAGAAATCCTCTTTGATCTTGTTTTACAGAGTACTACATGTTTCACTGTATAGATCTTTTACTTCCTTTATTATATTGATTCCTAAGTATTTTGGTGGAGTTTGGGAGCTCTTCTATGTAGAATATCATGTCATCTATGTACAATGATAGTTTCACTTCTTCCTTTCCTATGCTTATTACTTTTATTTCTCTCTCTGGTCTAATTGTTCTAGCTAATATTCCCAGAACTATATTGAATAGGAGTGGTGATAATGGACATCCTTGTCTTATTCCTGAATTTAAAGTGAAAGCTTTCTATTTTTGACCATTTAGTGTAATGCTAGCCATTGGTTTATCTTAGATGGCTTTGATCATGTTGACATAAAGGCCATCTATTCCTATTTCCTTTAGGGTTTTTATCATGAAATGAGTGTTGGACTTTATCAAATATTTTTTTGCATTGATGGAGATGGTCGTGTGATTTTTTCTTTGGCTCTATTGATATGGTGCACTACATTAATTGATTTGCATATATTGAACCATCCTTGCATTCTTGGAATGAATCCCACTTGGTCATGGTGTACAATCTTCTTGATGATTTATTGTATTCTGTTTGCTAGTATTTTAGTGAGAATTTTTCTATCTATATTCATTAGGGGGATTGCCCTGTACTTCTCTTTTCTGGTTGGTCTCTTTCTGGTTTTGGTATCAGGATAATAGTTGCCTCTAAGATAGAGTTGGGGAGAATTCCTTCCCTTTCAATTTCATTAAAGAGTTTGAGAAGAATTGGTGTTAAATCTTCTATAAATTTTTTATAGAATTCAGCTGTGAATCAATTAGGACCTGGGATTTTCTTCATAGGAAAGGATTTTATTACATTTTCAATTTCTCTGGCTGATATTGAGTTATTCAGGATTTTTATATCTTCTTCTTTCAGCTTTGGTAATTCATGTGTATCTAGAAATCTGTCCATTTCTTCTGTGTTTTCCATCCTGTAAGAGTATAGATTTTCAAAGTTGGTATTGATAATCCTCTGAATTTCTACAGGATCTGTAGTTGTTTCACCCTTTTAATTCCTTATTGCATGAATTTCAGTTTTTTCTTTCCTTTTTTGACAAGGTTTCCTAGGGGTTCATCTATTTTATTTTTTTCTTTCAAAGAACCAACTTTTAGAGTCATTATTTTGTTAGTCTCCATTGCATTAATTTGTGCACAACTATAAAGTTTCCTATCTTCTTTGGGCTTTGGATTTGACTTGCTCTTCTTTTTCTAGAAGCTTGAGGTGCAGCATAAGATTATTTGTGCTCATTCTGTTTCCCTGAAGTGGGAATTCACTGGTATAAATTTCCCTCTTAGGACTGCTTACATTGCACCCCACAGGTTCCTCTAGGTTGTAACTACATTTTCATTTCATTATAAATATTGTTTAATTTCTACTTTAATTTCATCTGTGAACCATTGGGTGTTCAGGTGGATGTTATTTAACTTCTTATTGTTTATGGAGTTTCTGTGATTTCTTTTGTCATTAATTTCCAATTCAATTGCACTATGGTCCAATAGTATGCATGGCATAATTTCAATTCCTTTGCATTTACTTAAACATGTTCTATATGCTAGCATATCCTCTATTTTAGAGAACATCCCATGTGCATCTCATATGAATGTGTATTCTGATGCTGTTGGATGGAACACTCTGTAAACATCTACTAAGTCCTTTTGTTCACAAGTTTGGTTAAGTTCTGTTATTCCTTTGCTGAATTTTTGTGTAGTTGATCTATCTCCTTGTGAAAATTGGGTGTTAAAGCCCCTGTTATTATTATGTTGCTGCTTGTTTTTCATGTCGTTAAAATTTGTCTTATATAGTTGCATGTTCCTATATTTGGTACATAGATGGTTATGATTGCTATCTCTTCCTCTAGAAGTTTTCCACTCACAAGCATGTAGTGACCTTTATTTCTTTTGATTTGTTGGAAGTTCACAATACTTGCAAACAGAATAGCTACACCCACTTTTTGGGGGGTTCCCACATGGAGTATTGTTTTCTGTGGGATTTGGTGGTCTCTTGATGGTCCCTGGGAGAAAAGGTGAGAGGATTTAGAAAATAAAGACAAGATACAATAGCGAGGGCCAGGTGGAGCTACCTCTTGTCTCATGAGCAGGAAGACTGACCTCAACAGTAAGGGAGTTTATCTTATACACTTGTAAAGTTAGTTTCATGGGGGGATGTTGCCTAGCAACTAACGACTGTAATTGTCCAGGCAGGATATTTTTTTCATACTGAGGTAGTTTGACTGCCTGAGGCACTCTGGCTCTGTCCCACCCTCACACACAACCAACAACCAACTCCAGCAGCTCCCAACAGTTTTCCAGCCTTTGACTTTCAGTCTATGAATTTCCTTTTCTGTTAAATGTGTTTTTTGTATGTAGCATATAGTTGGAGTTTGTTTCTTGATCCACTTTGACAGTCTACTTCTTGACTGGTGAATTGAGACCATTTACATTGATGGTTATAACTGATATATATTGGTTTATCTTTGTCATGTTATTTTTCTGCTATTGGTTCCTCCTTCTTCCCTCTGTTGAATTGCTTGCTCTGCTTGCTGGCTCCTTTCTGTTATTGTCCTTGAGTTTTAGTCTTTTTTCTCTCTTGCAAGAATGTCTATTAGTACTCTTTGGAGGATTGGTTTGGAATCATTAATTTCTTGAGCTATTCTATATTATGGAAATATTTTATTTTTCCATTAAATTTGAAGCATAGTTTTGCAGGGTACATCAATCTGGGTTGGAAGTTCTTTTCTTTCAGGACCAGAAATACTTCACTTCAAGCTCTTCTTGACCCAAAATTAAGGAAGGAGAGGTTTATTTAGCTCACACTTTGTGGAGGTTTCAGTCCATACTTGGGTGGGTTCAAGGCAATGTGGCACATGGCAGTGGGCAAGAGTTCATGGCAGCAGAAGATAGCAAAAGCAGGAAGAGTAAGATGGAGGAGCAGTGGCAAACAGCCTCTTTCCCTCCCTTACATTTTATACAAACTTCTCCCCAGGGTGGGTGTAGCACTCACATCCATAATCCCAGCATTGGACCAAGGATCAATCATAAACTCCAGAAGCCTACCCCATGACTGCATGAGGCTTTGGGGGGACATCCAGACACAAATCATAACACTCTGCTATCTTTTTATAAATGTCTACTATGGACTTCTTGGTCATTTTGTTCAATTTTCACAGCACCTGTTTACTTATGTATTAAATGAGCTTGTCAAATTTCATGGTTTTTTAAATATCCCCTGTCATCACTTCAAAAACTTCAGGTGTGTGGCTTTGTTTTTCTCTCCTTTGATGCCCCATGGATCAGGTCTGGAGGACTTAGGAGTTTCCAAGGCATTTTGTTGACTTCTATTCTCATGTTTGTGTTCAGGCTTGTGGGTTGATTGTAGTGAAAAGCTTTGTTTCCAGCATGGGGACCTCTTGAGTTAATGCATACTTTTCAGTGGTGGCTTCTGGGTGTGGCTAAATATTTGCCTTTTTTTCTGTCCTTGTATTGGACTGCTTTATTTTACATATCTGGAAGGTTCTAACTGATTTGGCCCAGTACCCAGTTTTTCAGGAATGGCCAACAGTATTGTTAATGACCCCAAGATAATACAGATGTTCATATCCTGACAAAACCAACCAAAACAATAGCTTTGTAAGTTTGGTTGAAGTTACAAAATCAGCACCAATTATGTCAGCTACAAACCCTAAAGACCAATAAATGGCCTCACTTAACCATAGAAAAGAAATCTATAATTATAGTATGAACATTAAGACAAAAAATTGACCTATTATTGACCTACTGTAAATGTTTACTAAATGAAATAAGGTTACCTCTCCTACCAATCAAAGAGTATTCAACAGCAATAGAATAAAGTTAACTAGCTATGTACAGATTCATAAGGCTTAGGAGTTATGCTAAAAACATAGTGCAGGTGGGGAACCAAAGAATGCAGAGAGCAAACTTTGGAAAATTAAGCAATGGGATTCAAGAGGGCAGAGAGAAAAGTGATACAGGGGCTTCTATTGAGAGGTAAAAAATATTAACAGAGAACAATTGCTGGAAAGAATGAAAAAGAAACAAACACAGAGCAAAAACAACACATAAAGAGAGGAATGAAGAAAAACATAGGAAAAAAATGAGAAAAGGAGATAAAAGAAATGAAGACAAAAAAAAAAGAAGAAAAAATCCCCAAACTTCACACCCCCAAAACAAAACAATGACAGAAGGATATAAAATAATATAAAGTAGAAAAATAAAAAAATTGAGTCAAGGAAAAATTACTGAATGAGTGGTTTCTTTCCAAGATCTCAGCCTTGGAATCCATTCAAAAATGATTTTATGTTCCAAAATTTATTGACTATGAATTTCTGAGGCATCCTCCCTGCACCAGAGGTCTCTCTGTCTGATTGCTCAGATTGGTGTCATTGCCCAAGCCATGGCCTGTGTTTGCTCCTGTTGTTAGATGAGGAACTCAGTCAGCCACCTTTTCTGTGCTGGACTCAGAGGTTCAGTGGGGCTGCTGGGTTCAATGTCTGCCTTCATGGTGTCTGTTTGATCCTGTCTCTTTTCCTCATTGTCCTCATGCAGAATTTGAGTAGTTGGTTAGTTCCCATCTCCTAGGCTCCTGCCATGGGGAAGCAAACTGCAGGGCATGGTTGAACTTGCTGGTGGTCATGTCTTTGCATCAGGGGTGCTGCATATCCATCCAGGATCTGCTTGTTCTTGTGGGGACCTCCTATTCCTTTCATGTGACCTTTTATTTTTGTGATCTTCTGCGGTGAAAAGAAGACTTCAGATTTTTCACTGCTCTCCAAGGGTGTCGGGCTCACCCATGGCCAGTAGATGACTCCTCTGAAGACCTGTGCTTCAGAGGGAAACACGAGGCAGAGCTGGCTTGAAGCCTATAGGTATTTACTTCCTGGCTTGAATCCCTGCATGCTCCTGCTTCCTGTTGTAAGGCATGAGTCACCACAAAAAAAGATATGTTCTGAAATGATTTCATGTGTCTTTTAAAGTAAAACTATCTTTTGATACTAACAATTAAATGTGAAGCTGTGTTCCCCGACAATGCTGCAGCAGCCTGACAGGGCGTTGCAAGGAGCTCGATGACATTTGAAGATGACTGACAAACCAGTGTCAGTACCGCTGGGCCCTGGCCTAAGCTATAAAACACCTCTCTGAAAAGGAGAGCTCGATGCAGTGTGATACCCTGAACTGGATCACAGAAAAATGAAAAAATACGATTTTAAAAACTAGTAAAAGTGAACAGAATGTGCAGTTTAAGTAACAGCAATGTCCCAGTGCTCATGTCCAAGCTCTGGTTTACATATAGTGCTTCATATGTGCTGGATGTTAACAATGGGGGAATCTGGGCAAAAGGCATGGGGCACTTTCCTCCTACGTTTGCAACCCTTCTGCAAATGCACAATCGTTTGAAACTTCCAAGTCATTACACAGCGGTAAGGAGCTGTAAGTTTACTTGTGCGAGCAAGAACAGAAAACTGACAGTACTGATGCTCTGAGAGAAGCAACAGGAAGGAGCGCACAAGTGCCTTGCAGAACAGTTCAAAGAGGAAGGAGTGAATGGGGACAGGTAGGAGGCATTTGGATGGGCTGGTCACGCTTCATTTCTCGACCCAGAGTGATGGTTGGACGTGTGTCTTTTACAACAGCTTATTGAACTGGACTTTATGCTGTGCTACACTACCAAGAGCAAGAAATCTAAAAGCGCTTTTGTAGTAATGCCAGATGCTTCCTTGCTGCTGATGAAGGTTCAAGTTCAGAATGATGTAGAAATGAAGTGCTGGAAAAGTAGCAGGGTGGCTTGTCCGGGGATAGATATAACAGTCAGCCACAAGTCTAGCATTTCCAGAACGGCACGGGTGTTGGCAATGACTGAGTCCAGCAGTGGTCAGATCTTCAAGGAGGCGGCTGTGCAGAGGCTGCAGTAGGATAAGGCAGGATCCAGATGTGTCTTAGCCAAGTTCCCAGCAGAGTCTGATACACTGTTTGTAACCTACTGCACTGTCCCAGAGGGGAGAAACGAGAGCCAGAATGTCCCCGGATGGTACGAGAACCAAACATCTCCTCATATAAACCTGAGACATTACAGTTCTCCAGAGAGGACTGTCAGTAAGTCCCACCAGCCTTAACATCATCAAATGCACCTTCCACCATCCAGGGATTTAGTCTTGGAATGTCTCTGGGCTTGTTTTCCAACAAGTGTCAGATTTCATTCTTCTAACACATTATTCCTTTTGTTATTTCTAAAAGAACAGAAGGTGATATAGCTGGAGGGTTATTGGGCCACGTATTCATTTACAAGGTGTGGATAGGACATGAAAGATATTAGTAGTTTGGCAAAGCTTTCCAGAATTCCATTGCCTTTTTCAGTTCAATATGTTAAACTACATACCCACGATTTTTTTCTAACAACATAATTTATTAAAATGTTTACAGTATCTTTTTTTTAGCTTGGGATCTTCCATGTATAATTCAGTTTGTTCTAATTTTGGTGAGTAGTTCCATTAAAAATAATTTTTGCTGGCTGAGTGTGGTGGCGCACACCTGTAATCCCAGTACTCAGGAGGCAGAGGCAGGAGGATCACTGTGAGTTTAATGCCAGCCTGGGCTACATACTGAAACATTGTCTCAAAAAAAATTGCTGTTGAACAACAGTGAGATGGAAGACAAAAGGAAAATTTAGGATGCAGGGAATAAATCACAATGTTCCTTTTAATGTGAAAGTGATTCACAGTACGTTAAAGGGAAATTTAAAAATGTTTTTTAAAGAACAACAATTTTAAAAAAGCAATTGTAAAGAAGAAAATGATTACAACAGCCAAAGCCACATGATTCTTCCACAAGCCCCAAGGGGAGAGATCAATGTCCAGACTTGTCAGGAATTCTTCACCAGTGCATCTGAAATTCAAGACAAAAGGGACATAACTTCATTCTTAGCATATGTTAAATTTTACTCAATATCATCAGTATTCCTTTGATAAAGAATCCTATAGGTTAACAAAACATTAATAATTATCATTCAATTTACAGTAGCTAAGAGAAATTGAGTACTTAACATTTGCTAGATACTATCTAGGCAACTAATCCCTAAAATGGTCCAGAAAGGAGATATAATGCACATTTAAAGAAGGAATAGGATGAGCTTTAACAAATGTGGCCTAGGTTACAGAGTGAGATTGTTTTTTCTAGCCTCCTCTGATTCATTTGCTTCCAAATCTATAATGCTGTTCTCTTCAAAGGAAATATTTATGAAGTATTTTTTATTTTCTTTTGATGAACAATATTGAGAGTTTACCCTATGAAACCCAAGCCCTTGCTAAGAAATTCAAAGCTCCTTGTCATTTTGCTGATACATGAGTAAGCCATCTAGAGCCTAGGCTATGAATTCTAAAAGTAGCACAACAGGGAAGAAGGGCCTTGATCAGGTCACAGTATATCAGCTCTTGCACCAACACTGTGGAGCATCAAAGATTTCAGCTGCAAGACATTACCAGCAGGCCCAGGTGTCAGATTCGAATCTTAGGTAGCTCGAGCAGAGCAAGATGGACTTGTCCTGCTACAAATAAAAGAACTCCTGTGCTCAAAATGTCTATGGTGGCCAGAATTATTGCCTGCTCCCATTCTTGTGTATCTATCAGAGCTAGGCAGTAATAAAACCATCTGAAGCCTCTTTTTTCTTTACAGGTAGCTTCCCCCTCACTCTTTGGAGAATGAGCCTTAGGTGAAGGTGAAGCCTAGGGCAGATCCCCCCTCACTGGTCCTACTTCTTCCTGTCCACTTCCACCCGGCCAGCAGGCTGCCAGTAATTTCTTCTTATAAATTTCCCACACCTGGCAAAGGAAACAAGTTGAGTCAAAAGAATCACTCTTCATACAAAATTTTACAGACAATAATTCCAAACACAAATTTGCCTCAATTCTAAGAAGTCTTTATACACTATGTGAAGTATAAAATGACTTCTTTAGAGTACATTAGGGTACACTTCTTTAGAGTTTGAAATGAGCTATTTTGATTGTTAAGTAAAAAGGCTTTGCTACCTGTGAGCCCAACATGTGGTGGGTGACAGGAGCTAAAGGGGCAGCAACAGGGCAAAGGGAGAGAACGTTGCCCAGCGACAATCCTGCTTCTGCTCTTTGTGTCAGAAGATGCAATAGAACAAAAAGAAATGTTCTCTCTTCTCATGTAAATTAATGCATGAGAATTAAACATTAACCACAAACATGAAAAAGGAAAGTGTCATTAAAATTTTAAAACAAGATCTTCTAACTTTATTACAACTGCACTCTTAACTTAATGTCACTATATCGAAATGAGATGTCCTTAGTGTATTGAGATATGGCTTTCCTTCTCTGAAAGATACATCTTATAGGCCATTTACACACAGACACACTCAACTGTGCAAATTTTTACTTCACAGTATCATTGATGCCTGAGGGAAATAGAATTTCCAGGTCTTGACACTCCCTTTAAACTGCTGCTTGCTTCCCTTTCCGGTCCGTGAGTGGAACTCACAGAGAGCAGACACGGTAAGTCCTTGACTCACTATCAAAGCAGCGCATCTCAAACTCAAATGTCCTTGATGAAAAAAATGAAACCAATGATCAAAACATCAAGATGGCTTCAAAAGTGTAACAGAAGCATTTGTCTGCATTAAATATGGTATTTACTGCAGAAGAACACAAGAGATGTGCATCACATTCACACGCATTAGTACAGAGTGACTCACTTACAGATGGGATAAGTCAGGTGCAGATGTGGTCACTGAAAGGACTTACACAGGCTGTAAGCCCGAGGGCCTTTCTGCCTGGCACCACAGAAGGAGCAAACCTGTCACGACACTGAGCACAGACTTACGTTACATAGTTGGGGCAGTCACTGATTCCAGTTTTATTGAGTCCTGGACAGAAGTTTTGTCCCAAAAGGTCATTATGCTGCAAAGCCTAAAACAGAATGGGAATTAGGGCATGGTAAAGATTTTTAAATTTTCCAAGAAATATATCACAATACTGCACAAACTGCTTACTCAGTATTGTTTAAAGTATAATGACAAGAAAAGAATGAAGCATTCGTTCGGTATAGACACAATTTCTGTTTTCTATATGTTAGAGACAAGTTTAGTTGATCCTTTGGATGCGAATGGATGAACATACTGGACAATTTCAGGGCTATAGAGTATTCTAAGGACACATCAATCATGTGTTGCCCTAAATAGCCTGGTAGTTCTGGAACAGACAAGAACAATCCCCACTATCACATACCTCAGTCTACTTCCTTACAAAACAAATGTGTTATTTACAAAGATTTGCACTTTATTTCTGTAACTTGGGGCAAGAAGCAGATTTTTCATAACCTCAAATTAAGAACTGAAAAGACCATAATGTGGTGAAATACAGCACATAATATGGTCAGTTTTACTTTGTGAAAATACACCAAGTTGCACATTCATAGTCCTTGACCCAGCAAAACAGCCAGGCTTATTTTCCTGGCCATGAACAGGCCTAGGTGTTGAGGAGTTGCTTTCAGTGGACCAAGGAGACCACTGGGTAGATTACCTCAGCTCTGTCCTCCTTCACTCCACCATATTGTTACCCACAAACACTAAAGTTGCTATGATAACAGTGGTGTTCAATGAATACTGTTGATTCATGGCAACAATCCTTGTTTCTTATTTGCTTTATTATCAAAACTAGTTGCACTTATGGGAATTAGAAACACACTTATCTAGTAGTTTCCTTTGTTGCACGTTCGAGGCCAGCCTGGGCTACAAAGTGAGTTCAAGACCAGCCTGAACCACATGGTGGGACCCTGTCTCAAAAAGACAAAAAAACAAAACAAAACAAAACAAAAACCCCAAAAAAGTGTTTTGTGCAATTTCTGCTCATTTCTTCTTTATAAAAGAGAGGTTTTTTTGCCTATGAATTGTACTCTGAGTAACATTTTCACTATTATTTAGGATCGAGATACCCAGTATATTAACTGTAGCTATAGCTAATTATTTTGGTTTTTTTGTCTCACGAGTAAGAAGAGTGCCTTTTACATTCTCTTTATTAGTATTTACTTACATTACATTAAAATTTTAAAAGAAACAATTTTCTTTGGGGTTGATTAGCATGCTAAAGGAAATGTGGCTGTGAGCATTACATGGTCTTGGTTTTGTTCTTAGGTGAGATGCAAACGATGCATTCCAGTCTCCTATTGTCTCGTTTATTTCCAGATTGAAGTGAAACACAATAATATGCTTTAATCAATTGGTTAATCTTCTATTTCACTGTGAGATTTGCCCCACCCTTCACGTCCCCCAAATGGGGAGACTAGAGAAAACCCCAGGCCATGCCTTGACCTTGTGCTAACCACAGTGAACAGGATATCTCCCCCCTGCTCCTTAAAGAAATGGCCAGGAGAAGCAGATGACCTCGGCTGATTCATTTTACTTTTGTTTCCAGCCTGGGAACCCATCAGAAAGCAGAACAAGCACAGTTACCGTCAGGCCGAAATGTGGAATGCTGAGGTACTGAAGCCACGAGAGGTGAGACCCAGTGCTTAGGAAAAGCAATGTCATAAACCAAATTACCTACAAAAAAGCAAAGACCATGAATCACAACAGGTCCCGGGGTTCCAGGAGGAATTCCAGACAAATTCCTCTTTGAGTATCCTACAACCTTCAAACTGATGCTATGCAGACTGCTAATGCAGTATTGATTAGAGAATAGTATCAAGAACAGAACAAAGTCTTCATTCAGTACAGACACAACTTTTGTTCTCTATATTTTAGAGCCAAGATTAGTTGAATCTTTGGATGTGGAACTGATGAACATTGTGGGCCATCTGAGGGCTATGGAGTACTCTAAGGACACATCAGTCATGCGCTCCCCTAAATATGTTGGCAGTTCTGGGACAGACGAGAACAATCTCCAGCATCACACACCCCAGTCTGCTTCCTTAAAAAATAATGCATTATTTGCAAAGGTTTGCACTTAACTCCATAACATGGGGCAGAAGCACATTTTTCATAACCCAAAATCAAGAACTGCTGAACACCATAATGTGGGGAAATACAGTAGATGATATAGTCAATGTATGCATTTAAACCTACCCGAAGCAGTATCACAATGGCGGTGCAGGAGGGCTGCTCAAGATGAACAGGTGGCGCTATGAGGGTCATGTGTCCTTATGCTACAAGGACAAGGTCTACTGGGATGTGCAAAAAAGTCACTGTTCTTGGTGAGTGTGCAAATATTTAACTTCACTTAACTAACTGTTTAGCATATGACTGTCTTTAAAGCTGTATATAGCCATCTTTACATAATACTCTGTACACACATCAGATAAATCAGTGAAAACATTTTTACTATTCAAGATATATTTCCTTTAGTGAATCACAAAGCAGTACTTTTTGTATTTCAAATGGTTTAACAGTGCAGTGGTGGTGAGCCTATGGCACACATGTTATTTGTTTTTCTTTTAAGGCAAAAGATGATAATGTATGAATGAATTGCTTTTTTCTCAACTAAAACCTCTGTATTCAGGTTTAACTGCAGTGTTGGCACTTGCGATAAATAAGTGGGTTTTGGGTTCCTATTTACCCACTTCTCTATAAAAGGTTCACCATCACTGGCTCAGACTTTTTTTTAAAGTAAAAGAACAAAAACACTAACAAACATACACACAGTAGCACAAGAACAGTACAAAAACCGAACTACAGATAAGGTGGCAGGGGATCAACAATGGTTGTTGTATTACATGTTGGTAACTTCAAAGTATATACTCAGGACATTACAAATAGACATACAAAATTGATCAATTAATCATCTATTGTTTCCCACATCAAAATGACATGAGACAACAGTGCAACCATGTCAGCCATCCCGCACATACATACTTACCTACACAGCTATCCCCCTCTTCCTCCTCTCCTTCCCTTCATCCTGATTGCTCTCTACCCTTGAGCAGTCTCCCTTCATACCTCCCGATCTACATTCTCACCTCCAGATTCCTACACTAATGATACTATACGCGGTTTGCACATGTGCAACTGGTTTACCTCACTTATCAGTATGGTTCTAATTGTGACTATTTGCCTATAAAAGCCACTAGATTGTCTTTCTTTATAGCTGAATAATATTCCATTGTGTGAAAATGCTAGTTTTTTATTTTTATTTTTTTTCACTTTTATTTTAAAACAAAAAGAACAAAAACATATTAACAAACAGACACAAAGAAGCATAAAAATAGTACAATCAAAACTGAGTTACAGACAAGGTGACAGGGAATCAATGGTTGTTGCATTACATATTGATAACTTCGAAGTGTATACTCAGGAAAACAGATATAGACATGCAAAATTGATTAAACAAATAATCATCAACTATTCCTTACAATAAAGTGACCTAAGTCCATAGTACAACTGTGTTAGATATGCTGCACATACATACATACTTACCTACATACATAGATAATGATCCCTTCCTTCTTTTTTTGTTTTTTTCTATAATTTTTCTTTTTAAAGTGTGAAAGAAAAAGAACTACATCAACAACAACAAAAAAGCAGAAAGCATTAACAAAGAGACACAAAGCAGCACAATAACAGCGTAATCAGAATTGAATTATAGACAAAGCAACAGGAAACCAACAATAGTTGTTGCATCGCATATTGATATCTTCAAAGTGTGTGCTCAGGAAAACACACATAGACATACGAGATTGATCAAACAGCCAGTCATCAACTATTCCTTACCATCAAGTGACATAAGACAATAGTAGAACCATGTTAGCCCTCCTGCACATATGTACATACATACATACATACATACATACATACATTTTTGCCTCTTTCTTTTCTCCTTTCCCTCATCCCATCTGTTCTTTACTTTTGAACAGATTTCCTTCATGTCTCTTATATTCCCACCCTCAGATTCTTACACCAGTGACACAATACAGTGCTTGCACATGTACCTCTGATTTATTTCACTTATGAGCATGGGGTTTAATTGTGACCATTTGCCTACAAAGACCCCAAATCTGTCGCTCTTTATACCTGATTAATATTCCATTATATAAAAATGCCACAGTTTTTAAATCCAGTCTTCTGTGGATGGGCACTTGGGTTGCTTCCACAATTTAGCTATTACAAATTGCGCTGCTATAAACATGGGTGCACATACATCAGAGTGACATGATGTTTTCAGATCTTCTGGGAAAATACTCAGAAGGGGAATAGCTGGTTTGAATGGAACCTCTAGACCTAGTTTGCTGAGGAATCTCCAAACTGCTCTCCACAGTGGTTGCACCAGTCTGCAATCCCACCAGCAGTGTAGTAGAGTCCCTATTTCTCCACAGCCTCGCCAGCATTTTTTATTGGATGATGTTTTTCATACTGGCCATTCTTACTGGGGTGAGATGAAATCTCAATGTTGTTTTTATTTGCATTTCTCGAATTACTAAGGATGTGGAACATTTTCTCATATATTTATTGGCCATTTGTATTACTTTTTCTGAGAAGTGTGTGTTCATCTCAGATGCCCATTTCTGGATTGGGTCTTTGAATATGGACAGGTTCATATTTTTTAATTCTTTGTATGTTCTAGATAGAAGGCCTTTGTCTGAGGGACAGCCAGTTAGGATTTTTTCCCAATCTGTGGGTTTTGTTTTTTACTCTGCTGGTGATTTCTTTAGATGTGCAAAAGCTTTTCAGTAAGATGAGGTCCCAGTTATTGATTCTTTGAAGTGTTTCCCTTGCAGTTTGATTTTTGTTCGTAAACTCTCTGCCTACTCCTATGTCTTCAAGGTTTTCTCCTACTTTCGCTTCCAATAGGTTTAGTGTTTCAGTTTTAATATTGAGATCTGTGATCCATGTCAACTTGAGTTTGGTGAATAGTGATAGACTTAAGTCTATTTTCAGTCTTCAGCAAGTGGCAAGCCAATTTTTCCAGCACCATTTATTGAAGAGGCTATCTTTCTTCCAGTGAGCTTGTTTGGCCCCTTTTTCAAATATTAGGTGACTGAGTGTGTTTGTGGTTGTGCCTGTATCTTCCAGGCTGTTCCATTGATCCTCAGGTCTGTTTTTGAGCCAGTACCAGGTTGATTTTATTACCGTAGCTTTGTAGCATTCATGTCAAAAACCCTAGAAAAAATAGGAATAGATGGCCTCTACCTCAATTTAATCAAAGCCATCTATGACAAACGAACAGCCAACATCATACTAAATGGACAAAAACTGAAAGCTTTCACTTTAAAGACAGGAACAAGACAAGGATGTCCACTGCCACCACTACTATTCAACATAGCTCTGGAAGCATTACCCAGAGCAATTAGACAAGAGAGAGAAATAAAAGGAATACGGATAGGAAAGAAAGAAGTAAAACTATCGCTATTTGCTGATGACATGATACTTTACACGGAAGACCCCCAAAACTCCCCAACAAGACTCCTTCAATTAATTGACAAATTCAGCAGAGTAGCTGGATACAAAGTCAACACCCAAAAATCAATAGCAATCCTATACACAAACGACAAACAGACTGAGAGAGAAATTAAGGAAACTATACCTTTTACAATAGCATCCATGAAAATGAAATATTTAGGAATCACTCTAACAAAAGAGGTAAAAGATCTATTTAATGAAAGCTACAGTACTCTAAAAAAAGAAATCAAAGAGGATTTCAATAAATGGAAAAGCATTCCCTGCTCATGGTTAGGAAAAACCAGCATTGTGAAAATGGCCATACTACCAAAACTGTTATACAGATTCAATGCAATTCCCATCAAACTACCATCAACATACCTCACAGATCTAGAGAAAACATGCCTTAAGTTCATCTGGAAGCAGAAGAGACCCCAAATAGCAAAAACAATTCTGGGCCACAAGGTCAAGTCAGGTGGAATCACAATCCCTGACGTAAAATTATACTACATGGCTCAGACTTTTGAGTAATCTCCATACTTACTTCCAAGGAAGCTGTGGTAGTTTACCTTCCCAGCAGTGTAGGCACTCCCCTTTCTTCACCGCATCCTTGCTTATAGGTGTTCCTGTTTGTTTCTGCGTGTGTATATATATATATATTTGGCCTGCATTTGTGTTTTGTGCCAGTGCTATGTTATTTGTTGGGGATGTTGCTTTAGTTGCCTCCTTCCGGTACAATTTGAAGTCTGGTATAACGATGCCTCCAGCATCACTGTTTGGGCTCAGGACTGCTTCGGGTATTTTGATTCTTTTTATTTGAAATGAAATTCACAACTACTTTTTCTAGTTTGTTGAAAGATACTGGTGTTTAGTAGGTTTGCACTGATCGTGGAGCTCTATTTTAGAGCCACGAAAACAATTTTCACACTTCGAATCCAAGGACAAGGGGGGCTTTCCACTATCTGCTGTCCTCTTCAATTTCTTTCTACAAAGTGCTGTAATTTTCACGGAAGAAGACTTACATCTCTTTGGCTTATTTCTATGCATTTAATTTCTGAGGTTTTGTGAAAATTTGTCTGATTTCTTCCTCCGTGGGTTCATCACTGATGTACAAGAACAGCCATTTATTTTTGTGCATTGATTTTGCGTCCAACCACTGGGCCCAACTGCTGTGTCAGATGTGAGTGACCTCTGCTGTACATATTCGGTACTGCTTGTAAGGGAGCGTATCTGCAAACAGGAATCATTTGACTTCATCTTCCTATTTATATCCCTTTTCTTTCGCGTTACTCTTGTTCCGACTCAAATTTCAAGCTCTCTGTTGAATAGGAGCAATGAGAATAGGTACTCTATTCTCTTACAAGTCTTTAGAGGAAATTCGTTTCGTTTTTGCCCCATCTAATATGATATTTGTTGTGAGGCTGTCATGTGTAGCTTTTGTCATTCTGAGGTAAGGTTACTTTGATACCTATTTGTGATACAACTTTTAGAGTGAAGGAGTGAGTGTTGCCTTTTGTCAAAGGCTTTTCCAGCATGCACTGAAATAATCATGAGATTTTTACTGGTGATTCCATTTATGTGATACATCACATTCACTGATTTACATATGTTGAACCATTCTTGCATTCCCAAGACAAAATCAACTCGATCTTGATGGATGATTTATTTAAATTGCTGTTGTCTTCTGCCAGTGAGGGCCTAATTGAGGATTTTTCCACCTATGTGCATGAAGCATTCCAGTCTGTAGCTCTTCCATTTCTGTTGAGTCACTATCTGGTATTCGTGTTACGGTAATGCTGCTGTCATAGAATGCGTTTGGGAGGAAGCATATACTTTCTATTTTTTTGGAAAAATGGAGGAAGCATTGGTGTTAGTTCAACACTAAAGATATGATGCTATTCAGCTACAAATCCACCTTATCCTAAGTTTTCCTAGTTGGAATTGTTTCATACTACTTCAGGCTCATCACTTCTTACTGAGATGCTTAGATGTTCTATATATTCTTGGTTCACCGTAGGTACTCTGTATGTGTCTGGGAATTTAACTATATTTTCCAGATTCTCTAAGCTGTTGGAACATAAATTATGAAAGTCACTTCTGATGATCCTCTGTATTTCAATGCAGTCCGCTGTAATTTCATTTTTTATTTCTAATTTTCTTAATTTTGGCCTTCATTCTCTTCTGCTAAATTTTGCTAAACGTTTTTCAACCTTCTTTACCCTTTGGAAGAAATAAATTCTTGGTTTAAAGATTCTGTTTTTTGATGTTTTAATTCAATTAACTTCTATAATTTTTGTAAATTGTTTTTTCTGCTGGACTGAGATTTCTTTTACTCTTTCTTTTCTAGGAACTTGAGCTGCACAATTAGGTTACTTAATGGCCTTTGCTCTGTTTGCCTCATGTAGGTACTCATGACTAGAAACACCTCTCTTAGTACATTCACAGATTCCCATATGTGGCTTTTACAGAACAATTTGCTACTAGGAACTTTTAAATTTCTCCAGATTTCTCCAGTAACATAATGACCACGGAAGAGGTCATTATTCTATTTCTACTTTTTCGTAGTTTCTCCAGCTTGTTTTGCTGTTGATTTCTAGTTTTATTTCATTGTGATCAGATAGAATGTTTGAGATTATTTCAAAGGTATTATATTTACTAATAATTTTTCTTTTATTTTAAAGATAAAAGAATGAAAACATATTAACAAACACAGAGACATAAACAACATAAAAACAATACAAGCAATACAGAATTTCAGACAAGGTGATGGGAAGCTGACAATGCCGATGTATTACATATTGTTACCTTGAAATTGGTTACTTCAATAAACAAACACAGGCATGTAAATGTGAACAAACAATTAAACATTAACTGCTCCTTTCAATAAACCAATAGAAGTTAGTAGTACAATTATCTTAGTTATCTTTTGTATGCCTATATACTCTTCCCTTCTTTCTTTTTTCTCTCATCCCAGTTGTTCTACCCTTTTGAGCAGTTTACTTCCCTTTCATAATATCTATTGTATCTTCTAGATTTTATTTACTCTTTCAGATTCTTACACCAGGGAATGTCTTGGTTACTTTCCTCTCATTGCTGAGACAAAATGTCCAACATCCAAAATTAAGGAAAGAAGGGTTTATTTAGCTCACAGTTTCAGAACTTTCAGTCCATACTCATCTGGCTCCAAGGCAGAGTGCCACATGGCAGACGGCTACCATCCAGGGCGACATGAAACAGCAAAAGCAACAAGAGCAAAAGGGAGGAATGGCAGCAAGCAGCCTCTTTCTCTCCCTTACATATGCAAACTACCCACTCAAGACCAGGTGTAGCACTCACACCCCTGAATCCATCATAAACTCTAACAGCCCACCCCATGACTGCATGAGGTATTGGGAGGACATCCAGAACCAAACCATAACAGGGAGAAAATACAATGTTCACACATGTGAGTCTGATTTATTTCACTTATGAGTATGGTCTCTAAAATGTGTCTGTTTTGAGAAGATTCTGGAGCATGCTGAAAAGAGAATGTATTCTACCGATGTTTGGTGAAATTCTCTACCTACTAGCTAAGCCCAGTTGATCTATGGTGTAATTTATTTCCAGTGTTTCATTGTTGGTGGTTTTCTACTTCACCTATTTATGATAGTGGCTGGTAGAAGTCTACTCCAGTGATCGCATAGGGACCTCTGTCATTTTATGTCTCACAGTGCTGGATTTTGGTATGCTGATATTTATGATTGTTATCTCTTCCTGATGGGTCATTTCCTTTACTAGGATGTGGTGTCTCTTTTCATCTATTCTTGCCAGTTCTGGTTTAGCCTCCACCTTGTCAGACATGAGTGTAGCGGCCCTTCTCCCTTCTGAGGTGCAGTGCTTTGGGATGTCATCTCCCATTCTTCCACCTTCAGTGTACTTCTTGCAAACATACGGATGGACCTTGTGTTTGGATCCAGTTTTACAATCTGTCTTTTAATTAAAGAGTTACAATTATTAACAGTGAATGTTACTGTATTATTGAAAGCTGTGTACACATTCTTGTCACTTTCCTGTTTTCTTGTGTTTGATTCTTTTCTATGATTTATTCTTCCATCATTTCTTACATTGAGCTTAGTTTTTCCCATTTGTCACTCAACTGTTGTCTTTTTTATTTGTATTGAGGATTCCTTTAAGTATTTCCAGCTATGCTACCTTGGCAGACAATAATTTGTCAAGTTTGTATCTATCATGGAAAGTCTTTATTTTTCCTTTGATTCTGAAGGATTTTTCGCAGGACACATTCTTCTGGGGTAGCAATTAGTTTCTTTGTAAGTCTTCAAAACTTTCATTGCAATTTCTAATTGCCCTTAAGTTCTCTTGTGAGAAATCTACTGTTGTTCTGATAGAATTGGCCTAATAAGTGATTTGGAAATTCTCCTAACAGCTCCTAACATCGTCTTGTTGTTGTTCTCAACTTCGGGCATTTTGACTGTGGTGTGTATGGAGAGGGTCCTTCCTGGTTGTGTCTATGTGTGGTTCTAAATGTATCCTTTTCATAGGTAGCAGTGTCATTTCCAAACTTTAGGAAATTTTCTACTGTAATTTCACTGAATACATATCTTTAATCAGTTCTCCTTCATTTTACACCTTATTCTGGTCAACAGTTCATTCTTTTAGATTTATGCAGGAATTTTTTGTAGTTGGATCAGTGCTGTTCATACCCTTTTTTCCATCTTTACTGTGCGTTCTAGCGCTTCTGTCCCATATTTGGCACCAGATATTGTGTCTTCTGACTGACTTTGTCTACTATCTACACTTTTGGTGGAGTTTTTCATTTAGTTTATTGTTTTCAATTTCAAGATTTCTACTGGGTTCTTTCTGAAAACTTCTGTTGCTTACTGATAGAATTAACTTCTGCATTATCTTTAATTTTATTGCTTTTCATATCTTCTTTGAGCTCATTGGTCAGTGTAGTTATTAATTTGTTCATCTATTTATCTGCCTATTGATCACGTTGGCCATTTTAATTATCAGTATTTAAACTTTTTACTCTAATTTCATCTACTTCATCATCTTTGGAGTTAGTTTTCGCAGAGCTGTGTGTTTGTGCAGGCATCTTGTTGCCTCTTTTCTCACTTTAGTTCTATCTCTGTGTTGAAGTGTGGAATTCAATTTGGCGGCATGTCCCTTCTGCTGAGCTGGAGTGGTTGTAAGTGCTCAGCTCTTCCTGATGTGCCCCACATTGTAGGTGAGACTCCTCGGGAATGTGTCCAGTCCTGTTTTTCTGGTACGCCTAACACTGCTGGACAGAGTCTAAACATTTTTGGAATTGCCAAAATCAAAGATGGATATATTTCATTAAAAAGTAGCCTATCTGTTGATCTCAAAAGATGTGATGTGTTGCTGATAGTGCACTGGGACCCAAGTGACTGGTGCTCTTAAGTACCTAGGAGATTTTATGTGTGGTTCTTCTTGCTGTCAAAGTTGCCTCCTTTTCTACATGAAGTGGCCCTGAGAGTCTGTCAGCCCATAGCTGAGACTAAGACCTTGTTCTTTACCTATCAAGGCACATGCCTGGAATGTACTTTGAGAAAGGCCAACTGAGCAGTAAAATTTTAACTTACCAGTAGTTTTCAAAGAATCTTTTTCAAAATATGAGAAGCATTCAATGCACTCCCCATACTGCACAAATTCAACTCATTGCAGAACTTAATTTTCACCCTAGAGAGGAGTAAATCCAACAAAATCCTCTTCTGTTCTAGTTAACAAACAGAATTTCTCTAATGCTAACATGAAATGGAAGCAGATAATCTGGCACTTTTATGAAGGAAATTGGTAAGCATAATTCTTCTGATTTTTAGTTTCTAGTTTGTGATTGTTTAGTAATATGTCAAAAGAACTATACTTACAAAAGCTAATCAATAAGGGCACATTAACTAAGTTACAGGAATTACATTAGAACAGAAGCCAAAAAAAGATTGTATATGAGTAGTTAAAAGTTGTTAAATTCCCTTATAAACTTTATTTCAACACATGATTTCATAAGAGCATCATAATCCCATGTAAAGAATCTGCAAAGCAAGTTGTACATGATGGGCGAATGTGTGGGAAGGAACAACGGAGACTTTCTCTGTCGGAGTTGCACAGTCCTACTCACCAGCGTAAACTGAAAGTATTTTTCTGTGAGAACTGTTAGTATGGGCAGCAGCACACTCTGACCTACTGTCATGGCCAGTGCCACAGCATCAGCTGAACAAGCCACCATCACAAGGGTAAGCATCATGAAGAAGAAAGCCCCCACTGCTGGTTTCAAGCCTTAGAAAGAAAAGAAGGGATTGGTCCATCAGCCTGAACTGTTGTATGTTTGTGATCGTTTCTTGTGCAAACTGCATTAGAATATTCTGAGAAATTCATATCTGAATGAAAAAGTAACCAACAAACCAGGTATCCTAGCTCACCAATTTTATTGCCCCCTGCATGTAAATATAAAAACTTGTCACAGAGTTTTCTTTTCACTTACGCACTTACTTACGCCAGTGGTATTTTCCACACAGCACCTGTGTTCTATTTTAGGTAATTAAGAACAATTTCTGATTCCTCAAATGGAGAGTTAGGGGCAACAAAATTGGTCAGAATTCTGCTGTCTTCTCTTATAGGAAACTCATCAGTGGCACATTCATTTCACAGACATTTCCACGGTGCTTACTGTTCTCTACACTGTATGGGTGTAGAAACTAGGACCAGAGTTACATGATCTCAGAGTAGTTTTAACATCTCCAAACAAGAAGAGTGTTTCAATAATTTAAGACTCTAAGTGAAATAGATCAGCGGTACATGAGCAGGCAATGTATTGTATCACTGGTGTAAGAACCTGAGGGTGGGAATATAAACTAAGAGACGTGAAGGAAATCTGTTCTAAAGCAAGGAACAGATGGGACGAGGGAAAGGAGAAAAGAAAGAGGCAAAAATGTATGTATGTATATATGTAGATACATATGTGCAGGAGGGCTAACATGGTTCTACTATTGTATTATATCACTTAATGCTAAGGAATAGTTGATGACAGGTTATTCGATCAATCTTGTATGTCTGTATGTGTTATCCTGAGCACACATTTTGAAGATATCAATTTGGAAAGCAGCAACTACTGTTGGTTTTCTGATGCTTTGTCTATAATTCAATTCTGATCTTACTATTATTGTACTACTTTGTGCCTCTTTGTTAATGCTTTCTGGTTACTTTTTTTTTTTCCTGTTGTTGAGATGATTGTTTGACCAATTTCGCATGTCTGTATTTGTGTTCATGAATATACACTTCAAAGATATCAATAGGTAAATCAACAACCATTGTTGAGTCCATGTCACATTGTTTGTAAATCAGTTTTGATTGTACTATTTCTTATGCTACTTTGTGTCTGTTTGTTAATATGTTTTTGTGCTTTTACTTTTAAAATAAAAAAATAATAATAATAATAATTTAAGACTCTAGGGAAAAACCCTATGAAACACTTAAACTGAGAATGGTGCGTTTAAGTTTCACAAACTACTTTGAAAACAATAATGACCTCCTTGCTATAGGTTAAACAGTTGGAAGACTGTAAACAAGTGCAATAATAACCAAAACTCTGTTTGAATAATATTCTTAATTTTTATGACATACACAATATTTATAAAATTAAAGGCTTCAGATCTATTAGTGACTATATTTCTCTGTTGTATTACAGGAAAGGCATTTCTCATTTGTGCGTGTGTGTGTCATTGATCAATATTGAGTTTACTGTATAAAGGAATCTTTATACATGCATGAAAGAAGCATTTCCATGAGCTCAATAAATCCCAAAGTCATCTTCTTTCTTTCATTGGACAATTGGAGGCAGAGAGAATACATGTATATACTGAAATACATATATACATATGTATTTGTATAAATACATATATAAATACATATTTACACAGTATAAATACATACATACATATGTATAAAAATACATTGTATACATTATATACAGTATAAATACATATATATGTATGTATAATAATACAGGTATTTTTATAATTGAATATATGTAATTTGATAGACATAGATTAAAAGATATTAATAGAGATCCTTAATATATTGCCTACCTAGCTAAATTTTATTTTTACTATATGTTGAGAGACATAGAGAAAATAAAAGCAGTTATGGAATGAATATCCCAACTTTTCAAGATAGTCTCAAAAAATCTTATACATTCTTCCCATATTTGTTTATGAATCACAGTAAATGTGTCTTAATAAAATATAACTAGTTTCAAATTTTCAGTTGGAAAAAGTTTGGGGAAAAATATTCACATTGAATACATATTTTAGAGGGTGCATGCCTGGTGATTACATACTTAGTTAGTTTGTGGTTTGGTCTGCAGTTTTGAGAATCATAAATATAATCCCAAAATGAAATTGGCTTCACCTCACACGTCTAAGACTGAAGACACAGCCTCTTATGTTACTTACCTATCATGATGTATAGTATGCAGGTAAAGATGAAACTTTGCAACAACCTCCTGGATAACAAATCACATAACAGTTACTTACCTATCATGATGTATAGTATGCAAGTAAAGATGAAACTCTGCAGCAACCTCCTGGATAACAAATCACATAACAGTTTTCCCAGGAAATAAGATGACACTCTGTAGTATCCACTCATATACTCGTGTCTATAGGAGACAAACACAGATTACACATCTCTGGTAATTTAATAAGGCATAAGCTAGCAGATGAGACTCTTGCTCTACAGATTTCTGCTGCCACATGTGTGCGATGAGAGCTTCCCACACCCTCCACCTGTCTCCCACTCTCCACGCTCTCAGCTGCCAGCACTGCTGGGCGTCAGCAGCAGAAGGCTCTCACTGGGGCCCTCTCTCACTCCAGCTGCCCTCCTGCTGTCCCCGTTCCTCTCCTCAGAATCCTTCCTGTGCACAGTCTGTGTCACCACACTCCTCAGAGGTGGTGCTTCTGCTCTGAGGCTGGCTGTCTATGAAGAGCAGGGCTCTTCTTGCCTCACTTCTGATTATGAGGGAGGTGACATCATCATTCTTCAAGACCTCAAATGCAGCTTCAGATTGCTAATCTGTTTTTACTTCTACTACCCTCATGTTTAAAAAGAAGGCTTCCTCTTTCAGTGATTACACCTCTAACCAACACAGTCCTGTCACCCATTAAATCTTAGGTCTTCCCCTTCCTGACATCTTTCTCTCATAATTCTCAAGCATTCCACTACGCTCTTCATTCCTTCCCTCTATGGTGATTCCTTTCCTTGGTATGTAAAAAGGTATAAATCTCTTCCATCTGTGAAAAATACAAGAAAGAAAATCATTCTCCTCTTTACTGTAAAGTGCCTCTTTCCACTGCCCCACAAACCTAGGGTTTAACTTGGTCACATGTTTGTCATCTTTACCCTCCAATCCAATTTGCTGAGGGACCCACAGCTTAATCTCTTCCAAGCCCCTCAGCCTTAACCAGAGACATTCCAAGGTCCTTACTACCACTTTCTCAGCATTTAGATTTGCTGACCATGCTTTAAACTTGATACTCTTTTACCTGAATATCAATTCCTACAATTATTGCTTTTCTCACCTATCTGTGGCTGGTTGTCCTCAACAAATATTGGTAAACCCCAAGAAAATTTAAAATCTCATGTTGTAAGAGATAAATATTTACAATTTGTAAATTTGAATTGAACAAAGGAATACATGAATCATGGAAGCCTCCCGACT
>PVLD010017226.1:5154-42594 GCA_004027595.1 Dinomys branickii
GAGTACAGTTATTATCACAGGGAAGATGACTGATTGAGTGGTAGGGCAACGGAGATGAGGGAGGAGAAAAATTGAATGATCAAATGGGCCATCATCTGTGTAACTGAGTAACAAAGGTGAAGGTAACATTATGTAGGACAGCATCCAGAGCTAATTCCCTTCTATGTTCTCTATAATTCTGTATTTCCTCAATCGTTTTCATATTAACAGAAGTGAAGATAACTTTATGTTATGCAGCATCCAGTGCAAATTCCCTACTATCTTCTCTATAATTTGGTACTTCCTTTAATGTTTCTGTGATAACTAATGTGAAGATAACATTATGTAATACAACATCCAGTGCTAATTCCCTACTATATTCTGTATAATTTTGTATTTTCTGTATTGTTTATGGCTTATTCTGGTTCATATGTCTCCATTCTTTTGTCTTTAAAATAAAATTTAAAAAAAGAAAAGAAAACAAAGGAAATATCATAACAACTATTATGCTGGCTAACATTATAAACATATAAAATCCCAACAGCTTAAACAAAATTCTGTTACACATCCAGATATAATAAGAGGAAAAGAATCAAGAGTTCCAAGCTTATCTACATAAAAAGAAGTGGTCAAGTCAACATTCTGAGGTATTAGATTGATCCTTTGCAATTCTGATCTCAAAGTCAATTTCCCACTGTCTCTATTCACCAAAGACAAACCCACAGGGAGCTGTCTACACAGTAGCATCACATTTATCCAGAAATCCAGCCTTAGATGGTTCAGTCCAACTTGCTAAGACACATTGAGTTTAACCACAGGTGAGTCCACTCAGGCCCTAGTTTACTCACAACAATGTTAACAGGCTTGGCAATGATTCCCACAACACAGCAAATTAACAGTCGAAAGTTGAAATGTGAAGGAAGGACTGGACCCGCAAATACTGTCAAGTGTGAGAGGTGACAGCATAGGAGGAACCAGGAAAAAATAAAAACATCCAAAATCAACCCTAAAAGGCAACCACGTGGGACCACTTCAGAGGGCAGCAAATAACCCCATATTCCAAAGACTATTTAAAAGCACCCGCTCCTTCACAGGGAAGAACAACAACAGACACTGCTAATCTTGACCCTGAGCTATGAGGAAAAGGCTTCAATCTGCTCCGAACATTCTCCATGTAAGAAAGCCAAGAAGAATTCGAATAGCTGTAATTTTTAAAGATACCTCTTAGAGTGGTTAATCATTTTTGAAAGTGTTAACACTTAAAGGGCGAGGTTCTGGTCACTTGGGGAGTTGCCTTATGAAGAAAGTGCCTTTCTCTCACCCCATCAGTTAGTGAAACCCTGCATATGGACACTCCACACTGGAAGTCGTTCAAGGACAGCATTCCAGAGTCAGCTATAACAACAAACAGCAGATGTCCAAGGAGGACAGACATCTCCTCCCCACACTCAGACTGTTTAAGGACAGGGAAAAAGCAGAACAAAAATAAAAGAAAAATAACTAGCCACTGTGAATTCATTTAAAACTTTTTTTTCTAAGTTTCCAATAAGAGCACAAGGACACGTTTAAAAATTAGAAAAGTCTAATTTTCACCAAAAGAAGAACCAAGTAAGTTTCCCCTTGAACAACTGCCAGGCCCACAGGGAGATCTTCCAACATGAGATGAGCAAACCTGAAGAATTTCCCCAAAGGAGCAGACACATCCAAACAGCAAATTTCCATTTTTAAAACAAGTATATTTATTAATGCTTTTTCCAGTTCAAGAATGTGGATAGTTGTTAAATATTGAATTCTACTTTCTTAAAGTCCTGACATAGAGTAAGAACAGGTCACTTTCTGGGTGGGGGTCATATGAGGGATGAACACCCTCAAACTACTAACATTCATCAAGTTAGCTAAAACAAAGACAAAGATATCTGGCTGAAATGCAACCATCACGGCCCTATCAGAGCTGCCCATGGTGTTTCACACCAGCACGGCAGAGCTTCTAAGTATTTGTTTATAATTCCCTCTTTACCTCGGCTAGAAAGGTTCTAAGAAAGATCCATGGCTGAACACCAGATCTAAAAGGGTCCTATACTTTTCCCTCACATTTTCCTTATCTTCTAAAAAAGATGAATAGGGAAACCACACTCTCCTCCAAACCATCCAGAATACAGGTAACAATACCAAAGGGATAACATACCTGTGAATACAGCAGCACTATTCACAATAGTCAAGTTATAGAATCAGCCTAGGTGCCCACTAATAGATGAATAAAGAAAATATAGTACATGTACACAACAGAGTATTATTCAGCTATAAAGAGTTATGTCATTTACAGGAAAATGGATAGAATTGGAGATCACCATGTTAAATGAAATAAGCCAAAACTGCATAGTACTAACTTCTTATTCTTACTACTTTTAAGATCTGGATCTAGTTTGTACAGTATCATGATGCAAATGGAGACAACATGAAATTATTGATACAGAAACACTTTACCCCTTTTTTTAAGTGAAATAAGCCAGACACAAAACGACAAGTATCTCATGTTTTCTCTCATATGCGGAAATTATTTTAAAAGACCCAGAATTACAAGGAGGACTATCAAGGAAGGGGAAGAGAACAGAGGTAGGAGGGGGAGAGTCAGAGGAAAGACAGGAGAGGTTAGTAGAGATCAAAGCATGATATATGCATGCATGGAAATGTCACCATGAAGCCCATTAATCTGCACAATTAATATATGTCAGTAATACAAATGAATAGAACAGTATCAAGGCAGGTGCAGCCATTCCATGGTTCTCACCTTACTTTTATCTGGTCCCTATCAAGGGATGTAAGAGTAGGATGATCTGCTCCTCTAAGTCTGCCCAGACTTTTTACAGTTTTAATGTAAGTCCCACACCATGGAAAATTCCTCACTCCTAGGCAAGTGGGAAGCCTGGTCCTACACAGGAGCAATGAAATTCACTCACTCTATGGGCAATACACAGAAATGTGGTTATCATGTATAATCCCTTAGGAAAAATATTGGTTTGGACATAGGTTGAAATCCCACCCTTTCTGTTTCTCAGAAATGTGATTTTAATCCCTTTAGGCCTCAGTTTCTACATCTACAAGATCACAGTAACAACAGAACCTCCCATGGGAAATAAGAATTAAATGGGACTGTAAGGCCAAACTAAACTACTATGTAAGCTACCTAATATACGACCTATGATTTCTCTTATACATTGCAATCATATAATTTAGTTTTACCATTCTTTGCAAATTTCATAGCTTTCGCTGCAGTAGCATTATGCACAAATTGTTTTCCCCACACCTGACAACTTCTTACACTCACAGTTAGAACCCGTACTATAGTCACAGTTATGAAAATGATATAACCATTCCTAATAATCCACCACACCCTTTGTGATTGTTAACTGTGATATATCAACTTGACCGAATTAAGAAAACCTAGCAGATTAGTACAGCACACTTTTGGATATTTCTGGGTTGGTCAAGGAGGTATTACCTGGGATACTGTATGTGGTCCCTGGCCCCTTCCCTTTCTGTCACTGTTCCCCTGTTCTGCTTCCCAGCCACAAGTTGTATAGCTTTCCTTTACCACATACTTTCATTATGATATTTCTGCCTTGAGGCCAGACCACCACGGACTGCCTCCTCTGAAACCATATAGCAGATTAAACCTCTCCTCCCATTAAGTTGTGGGTGTCAGGTATTGTCTCCTAGAAGACAAAAACTAATACACCTTTCTTTGCAAGCTAGTTAAAATGAGCAATTTGGATACATCCAAACCCAAGATAAACAACCCCAAGAGTTTACTTTGAATAAAAAAGTAGATTTCTTCCACCTCATTCTCTACCAATAATTGCATTCTCTCACTCCTGTTTTATCCATTCAGAAGTGCCGTCTGTACATGTTGCATTTAAATTGACCAAGTGCAAACTACCATTTCCCCCTCCTAAGTACTACTGACATGCAATTCCACGTGAAATGATGGACTCTCTTCAGAAAGAAATGATATGAGTGGAAATCCACAATAACATATGTAAAACGTGTGATCCTAGCACTAACATTAGGCAAACAAAACTGCTCACTTGACCATACTAAGTTATGTGAACTACTTGCATTCAACAAGCAAAGTCTTGGGGTCGGGGATATAGCTCAGCAGCACAAGTGCTTGCCTGGCAAGCGCAAGGTCCTGAGTTCAATTGGTGGTACAAAAAAAAAGCAAAGTCCTGAGGATAAACTACTGGAAGTATAGTACCATGCATAAGACAAATAATGCTGGGTCGGAGATATAGCTCAGTGGCATAAGCGCCTACCTGGCAAGCACAAGGTCCTAAACTCAATTCCTGGTACCAAAAACAAACAAACAACAACAACAAAAGACAAGTCATGCTATTCCTGTCTCTCCAGCACAACCACCACGTTACTCACCTTCCTTCACAGTGTCAACTGATCTTCAGTCAATCTGAGTGAATGATATTCTTCTGTACATCCTCATTACAGTCTACTGGAACTGCATTAACAAAACTCTTTCACATCCTAAATGTGCTCTCCTTCATTTACAGTACACACACAGGCATTGTCAATAGCTTCAAAATGAAGGATATTCGAGTATTTTATAAATTTTTTCAGACTCTTGATCATATTCTCTCTTCTGAAATAATCATTTGCATTATTTTGCATATAGGAGTGGAAGCTCCCAGAGAAAGCTAACTTGGCAGGGTTGCTGCTAGCCCATGTGGTCTCTTTGTATAAATTAGAAAAGGAGGATTTTCAACACACTTACTTCCATTTGTTGTGACACTGTTACAATATATTGATTTTGTTAGAATAAGGGGCCCTGTTGTCATCTTCTATCACACTGTCAAAATATATGTATAAATTTGTGATATACACAATATAAATATCCCATCTATGCAACTTTGTACACCAGCTCTGAATGACATCCCTTCATGTTTGTAGCCTCAAAGCACTTCAGATAAACTAACCAGAGTTATGCATTACTTAATGATAAGGGTATATTCTGGGAAATGTGTTGTTAGATGATTTCATCATTGTGTGAACATCACAGAATGTACAAGTACTTGCAAAAACCTCGGTGGTATAGCCTACTGTACATCTAGGTAACATGATAGTCTACTATCCCTTAGCTATAAACCCATATGGCATGTTATTGCAGGCCACTGTAACACAATGGTAAGTATCTTAAACATACCGCCACTCTGACACCACTAGGCAATATGAGTTTTTCAGATTCATTGTAATTTTATCTGACCATCATCATATAGGAAGCCCGTTATTCACCAAAATACCATTATATGGCATAAGACTGTACTTGAATTTACATCAAAATTATCCTGACAAGTCAGATTCAAATGTTGTTTGTATGAGAGTGTGACTGCCTGTGTGTATTTTATATCTACCTCATATATTCTTTACAAAATGAAATTTCCCCAAAAACAATTCTCTATGCCCAGTTACATTACTAAGCCAAACCCATAAGAATAGCCATTCTTAATAAATCAGGAAGAGAAACATAAAAATAGATGCTATAGTAAGGCAATGACATGTTAGGAGGAAGAAAAAAAGAGAAAATTATGGAGTCCTGGAGCAACTGATTCATTCCCAAAGCCAAAATACTTATCCTTATTTTGAATAGCCGAAAGCTTTTATTAATGATCATAAAAATAATTACCCCATTTCAAAATCCAGCTGCTCTAGCACAGGAATAAAGTTTATCATATGAGCTGCTTCTTCCCTAAATAGTTTTACATTTAGCTGCCATCAGCTTCACCTTTACCACCTTTGGATTCTGGCCTTTAAACAAGACCATTAAGAGTTCACAAAGCCCAGAATAATGAGTTTTCCAGAAACAGTATCCCCTTTTTCCAAGCAATGGGAGGGCCAGACCACAAGAGCCATAGCTTAAAGAAAGTAGATAATTCAAAAATAAAAATCTGTAAATAAGCAGAATTTTTATGACTTGCTCTACTTGCAGAGCACTAACTCAAACATATTGCTTTTCCTCACCCTCTGATATCACTGCTACAAATAACAGAGAATGCAGCATAGCCAAGGAAAAAGCTTTGTAAAGAAAGGGAAGGAAACCAGCCTCGTTGAGAGTCTAACGAGGGCAGGATACTCCTCATTGCTTCAATTGCATTAGCTCCTTTTATTCTCGCAATGCAGGTTTTCTTCATCCCGTTTTACAAGGAGGAAACTGAGTCTTAGAGAGTTAAAATAACTTACTGACAGTCAAACTGCGATTCAGGGTAAGTCATGCCTGCCTCCATAGCTCTCGTCCGTCTGTACCCCACACTACCCGAGCAGAGGTGTAAGTCCACGTGTCTCAAACCTTCCCACAGTCACAGAACTCCTGCAGACTTTGTTATGAAGCAAAGTCTAAGATCAGAGGTCCAGGGACAGAACTGCTGCATTTCTAGGAAGCTCAAAGGAAATACCAATTATCTGCTGGATGTCAGGCCACACTTTGAGTATTAAGACCTCCATAGCAGTATTTCTCAACAAGGGGTGTTTTTGTCCCAACCTGGTAGTATCTGAAGACATTTTTTATTGACACCTCTTGGGGAGGGGAGGCAGTGTTACTGGAATGTCTAAGCAGAGGTCAAGGACGGTGCCAAACATCCTATAACGCAAACGACAGCCCTCATCCCAAACGAAGTTCCATCCAGCCAAGAATGCAAACAGCGCTATGGCTGAGGAATACTGATCTAGAGAGCCCAAGTTCATATAAACTTTTTCCAAAGCTACTGAAATTTTGTAAATTTGCAATACAGTCAAAGGTAAGGCCTATATTTCAAAATTACTTCTGAAATCCTGATAGAAATGTTGATATCATGCAATCAATGGCTAGAGTATGATCAAGTTTAATTTCCTCACAAATATACTGCTGTTGTACTGAAGAACATCAAATCAGCTGATTACAAAGATTTCAGAAACTGCCCAGAGTTTCTGTAAGGCCTTTGTTTTGGAGCCCTGAAAGTCATATTGAAAAGGCAAAGATGAGATTACTTTTAGATATATATTTTCTAATTTCCTGTTCAGGCAGCTCAAACTTTACCCTGTTGACAAGGAACACATGAAACTATCTCTTCTTATTTAACATTAGCTATTGCGACCCACCATCAGCACCATGCTGGAATACTGCCAGTTTCTGCACCCAGCATCCACTCAAATCCCAAACTCAGTATATAATGTCTACACCAAAAGTTAGTTCATATGTAATGTATTTGACTAATGTAACCATGCTGTAATGTAATATTCAGAGAACCTTTAAATGCCATATTTTTTGGTAATAGCATATGTTTTAGGAAAACTAACATTTAGCTAAAATTATGTAGCTTTAATAGGGAGGAGTCTAAGAGTGAATGTTATAAATGCTAGTGTATCAAGCTTCCAGACCAGATGCACCCTCTGTCTTTCCTACATATAGTATTTACCAATTAATTTTTCAGTACTAGGGACCCAGAATAAAGGTCCTTAACCCAGCCACCATGACAGGGTTTGTGTATCACAGTGTTTCCCTCTGGATATAAAGACTCTCTATAAAAGAAGTAAATGAATGAATGAACTCTCTTGTTCTTGAAAATTCAGCTTTCTGGGTTTTTCTTCCTTTCTATATGTTTCCTTCTGAGTTTTTCTACCATTTTCCTCCTTCCTTCTTGGTCCTAAACACAGATTCGCTATGATACTTCCACTCTCCACATTCTTCACATACTTAGGTGTGTTCCTATGTGAAAACAACCTCTTCAGTTCCTTTCCCTGTCTGTTCCTACTGTCAGCACCTTAATTCGATCTCATGGACAGTTTCCTAAATTTTCAAAACTAACTTCTAATTGGTAAAGTACAGGATTAAAGGAACCAGCATTGGAGCCTGCTGTAACAAAAGTATGGGTCAGAGCTGTCCCTGAAAAGCCTGGACCTGGATTGCTGCACCAGCCCCACCTGTAACACCCCCCCTCACACACACACACACACACGCACACACACACACACACACCCCAGAGCCAGGATGACCTGATGGTTAGGTTCACAGACCTTGTGGCCACTCTGATGGCCACACAGACCTTGTGGCCACTCTGGGCAGAGTAATCCACTCCCCTGTCTCAGTGTCCTCATCTGTAAAACAGAGAGATTAGAAAGCTCAGCTGCAGTAAGGGTGTTGTGAGGATTAAATATATGAGTTACTAATATCAAGAGTTTAAGACAGTTCCTAAAGACCACATATGATCAGTAAGTGCTAGCCATGTTGAGGATGACGACAACAGACCTCTATCCCCAAGCCAAGCTCAGACTATTATGCTCACCAGTAACCAATTTAAAAAAAAGTCCGTAACCCAATGCACTGAGAAAAACGCAGCATTTTTTTCTGCAATAATCTTGCAAGGAATTCAGGGTCTTAGTCCAATCATCAGAAAGCAATGCAAGGGTCTAAGGTGAGGGAAATTCAGCAAAATAATTGATTAATACTCTTTAAGAGTGCCAAGATCATGAAGAAATAACAAAGGAATCACAGCACACCACAGGACTCTGGGGGAAAACAACAACTAAATGAATACATGATCCTAGAATGACAATAAAAAGACACTGGTAGAAAAATCAGTAAAGTTCAGATTGGGCCCTTAGTTTGGTTATGGTAGTGTACCACACTAAGCAAAAATGGTAATTTTCTGGTTCTAATACTTATTCTTGGTTATGTAAGATATTAACGCTGGGGGAGATAATGGGAGGGACACATGGAAACTGCATTATTTCTGCAAGTTTTCTGAAGTCTAAAATTAGTTAAAACTACAAAGTTAATCTTCCACAAAAGAACAGCAACGCAGTTTTATCCCAAAATCATTCCATGGACATCTGAATTCTTATCACACACCAAGGACAGTGCCAAGTTTCCTAGCAGCAGCAGTGAAACTGACATGGGTATCTCTTCAAATATCTTACTGTCTAGTGAGAGAGGCAGTCACGTAAATTGACATTTAATAATTTCTACCAGCAGTGAATGTACAGGCAAGAACATTAACCCAGTGTAGGGCAGAAAGGAATGAAAGAGAGGACCTCTGGGGAAACCTGGGCTCAATAATGTAGAATTAGTCAGGACTCGTCCAGTGAGGATGGAGGAGAAGGAGCCCCTGGTGGTAAGAGAGTGGCACAAAAAAGACATAGCCCGGGAAGAATTGAACCAAGTGGGAGGCAGGACAGAAAGAGAAGTTTCAGAAAAACAGGCAGGGCCTGACAGCAGCACAAAGAATGAATTTGAAGAGGTACAAAAGCTGGAAAACCGATTAAGAAAACTAAATCATGAAAGAGTGAATTAGATCCAAAAGGTGCAACAGGTATTGGGACGGGAAAGGCACTGCTCAAAAAGAAAAAACAACTGGGATGGTGGAAAGGAAAACAGAAGGAAGGAATACACTGTACGCACACAATGGCTAAGATAATGGTACTACTGATTTCCACTAGTTCCTCAAAAGGAACAGTTAGCACTTATATTGTTTGATCTTACATGCCTGTATCTGGTAATCTGAGCAATTACTTTGAAGATGACAAAATGCAACTTAATAACCATTGTTAATTGCCTATCATTTTGTTTTGACATTCTGTATTGTATCTCTTTAAAATAAAAAAATATAAAATGAAAAAGAACAAATCAAAGGCAAGAACAATAAAAATAAACAACAAGGGCAGATCCAGAAATTCATAGAGAGACTGAGTGATCTATAGGCTATAGACTATAGACTAGTAGGACTAGGCTATAGACTAGGCTAGCTAGTAGGACTAGGCTATAGACTAGTATGACTCAGTGATCTATAGGCTATAGCATGTGTGGTAGTCTGAGTCACATCCAAACCCTCAAAACCCATGTGTCTGTCACCTTACATGGCAGCAGGATTTTAGAGATATGATTAAGTGAATAATCTTGAGAAGATTATTCTGAAGTATCTGTGTGAACCCAATGTACTCATAATAGTTTGTATAAGGATGAAGCAAGAGTCAGGCATGGTGGCGCATGCCTATAATCCCAGCACTCGCAGGAAGATTCCTGTGAGCTTGAGGTCAGCCTGATCTACTAAGTCAGTTCAAGGCCAGCCCGAAGTGCACAGTGAGACTCTGTCTCCAAAGAAGCCAAAAAAGAAAAAAAAGAATGAGGCTGGAGGGTAACAGCCAGGGGGAAGGAGAAGTGACAACAGCAGCAAGGTGTCTTGGTTACCTTCCATCACTGAGGTAATACCTAAAACCCACCACTTAAAAGAGGAAAAGTTTACTCTGGCTCAGAGTTTACAGAGATGTATAGTCAGCTGGCTCCAAGGCAGGGTGGAATTACAGAGGAGAAACAGCTTATTACATGGTACTCAGGAAACAAAGAGGAATCAAGGAAAGAGGGAGGGAGATATACCCTTCTAGGCAACGCCCCAGTGACCCACCTCCCCTCCCCAGCCTTTATCTACCAACGTCACACTCAATATCCTGCCTGCATGATCCAGTCAGCTCTCAAAAGCCCCGCCTATTAGTGCATGAGGCTTTAAGGGGTCATCCAGATATAAACCTTAACAAAGAGAGGTGAAGATGCTTCAGAGCCTGCTGATACATGCTCAGTGAAACTGATCTCAGGCTTCTGAGCCCCATAACTGTAAGAGAATCCTATCTGTGTTGTCCTAAACCACTAAGTTGGTGGTAATTTGTTCTAGCAGCAGTCAGAAACAAACACAAAAATGATAGAGAAAAGGGAAACTGATGCTGATTCCCAGTATCTGCCTGGGGATCGGGATGCACAGTGACTGCAGTCAGCAAGGCTGAGACACTGTAGAAAGAACATTTGAGGGAAAGACAAGTTCCACTGTGGACATGCTACTCTTAGGATGTTCCTGTAGTGCATTAGAAGCCCACTGGACAGTTACATATACAGTGCTCATGCTCAGGAGACAAGTCCAGGACAGGACCAAAGGTTGGTACTCAATATATGCCTAATTGTGTCTACTGAAGTCTCACCTTTGACTAAAAAGTGGACCTGCAAGAGTATCACTGTCACTACTGCTGTGGCTGTGATACACACTGTGAGGAATGACACCAGAGTAACTGAAAGAACTATATAAATTTTAACAACAGAGTAGCTGTATTACTCTGGCAGAGTCACAATGTCTGTATCTCTTAACCTCCTTTGTTAAAAAAGGATAGTTGAAAGCTAAGCACAAAGAAATGTGCTTAATAAAGGATAAATGCTGTAAGCACTGTCAATATGCAGCCCATTAAAAATATTTCCATTAATCATGAGAATTTCTCATATCATCCAGAAAGTCATGACCACTTTTAATTGTTTCATGCTTCCCTTCCCCATTTTCTATGTAGAGCCAGCTCTCTTGTCACTTATGATGTGGAATTAAAGATGCTGAAGATATAATTATATGATAATACACATTCCTAAGTTGTACAGAGTTGTGGTAGACAGGAGATGCATATCGATAATAAGAAGGAACAGAGTGCAAGATGCTGGTGACACTAAAGATGAGTAAGATGTGCTTCTTGCTCTCAGGGAATACAATCTTGAAAGGAGACAGGTATATGCATATAAAAACAATGGAAGAACACTTATTGAGCACCTACTATGTGCTAAGCTTTACATCAGTTCATTTCTTGACCTTTATTAATCAGATATTTATCACAATAGAACATTCTGAAGCCATCACAAAATGAAACCAGGATAGTGAGGTCACCCTTGAGTTTTCAAAGCTCTATACATACACTTGTACCCCAATAAGTGACCCATAAAATATCATGATACAAAGTTTGATCCTGAAGATATTAGTTAATTGTTTGAAATGGAAACAGAGTTGCCTTACAAGAATAAAAATTAATGTGAAAGCAACTCTAGCTTATCCCCTCCTCCCCTTTCAAAGAAATAGAAATGACATTTGTTAAGCCAAGCTCTTGGCAAAGGGCTTTGCACAGGTCGTCTCACTTAAGACTGAAACACAGACTTGCACAGGTGGATGCAAGGCTTTTATGACACAGAGAAAACCACCAATGAAAATTCGGTGAGGCACAAGTCTCCCATAAGCTTCCCTAGTATTCTTAGCTCTCTTGCTAAAACAGCTACTGAGGAACAGGACAACAAAAGCAATTAGCCACATAAGCAGTGGAAATGAAAACACAAAGACAATTATATGATTGAGGCTAAAACAAAAGAAATCAACACATTAAGAGCAACATTAAGATTTCAAATGAAGCCAGAATAGAAACCAGATGAGAACCGTAAATAGAAAAAAGTTTCAAAGAAAACAAACCACAGAAAAGAAGAAAAATGGGTAGAAAGAAATGACTAGAAGTCATTCTGACTTTCTACAGAACAGTGAACGGAATGCTGGTTCTCATTTCTGAGGTCACGTGCTCTACGAGGCCTTAAGCAAGTTACTTAGCTGCCCTGATTAAGTACTGGGACAAGGTCAGCACTTAACAGCTCACCGTGGTGTTCTGAGAAGTAACCAAGTACAGCACTGAGCTCCAAGAGTCCACCTAGATGGCCTTCCGTTTCACAGTGGCAGTAACAGTAGTGGTGATTTATGCTCTTAACAGACCTCACCAGGACCTCTCGAAATGAGATCACATGGGCCTTCTTCCATCCATGTGAAAAGCCCAACCATTCCCAGATGTTGAGTGCCACACAGATTCCTCAGGAGGCTGCTACTGATTTCAGGAAATGCAGTCATTTTGAACTAATCTCCTCAATCCTCTATGCAAAACACTTTTGTGTCTGTCTATAGGATAGCAAAGCAGGGATCTGGCATGCAAAGATAACCATAGCCAAGAGAAGAGAAAAGATAATGAGCTGTTAAAAAAATATCCTCTGGAGAAGCCTACGTCATCACATGCCAGATGTCACCATGCTCAGCACAACCATCCTCAAACTCCACTAAACTCCCGTTATCACTCTACCTGTAAACTCTCCTTGGGAGGTATCCTAAAAAAAAAAAATGAAAATGAAAAAAAAAAGAGCCATCCTAACAACATCTACTGAAGTTTTGCCAGGTTTGTAACCATCCCAAATTTCCAATGTGTAAATGGCAAGTATCCAGTCATTGTACAGCATTCGGTCTTTTAAAGCAACTATATCTTGAATTCTTAAAATCATCTAACTCTTGACATACATCACACAGTACTAGAACAGAGACCACTGGAACAGCACTAGGAATCACAAAGACATCATGCAACATCTACTTTAAGAGTTACTTCTGCTATCTAAGGAACAGTCAGATTTTACCTTTTCTTTGCTGTGTGGACTTTACCAGAATGCGAAAGGATTCTTCTGCTCTTTAAAAGAAACTCATCCTATAATGCATTCCTATTTGGATACAGATGGGGTAAAGGCAATGTTTTAAAGAAAATTACTTGTCTAGGGCTGGAGGTACAGCTCAGTGGGCTAAGTGCTTGCCGCTGAGCACTAGGGCCCTGAGTTCGATCCCCGGTCCCAGAAAAAAAAAAAAAAAAAAAAAAAAAGAAAATTACTTGTCTAAACTAAGGTTAATTTCTAGCTCACTGTAACTCACACACAGGTGGTCAGGGGATTCTTGCTGCTGGATTCAGGCAATGAAAATAAAAGCAGGGTAGTCAAGAGTTACAGTTCTTTAGAGAAGTATTTATAAGGCTTTTCCAAAATTATAAAAAGGAAGCAACATTAATAAACCTAAAAGAAGTTAAGCTTAGAGAAGTAGCTAATCTTCCTAAGCAGGTTTCTGAGCAGGACATGTGTTAAATATTGAGAAAGCATTTCCTTGGCAAATGACCACTGGCTCCAGAGTGGGGCACTCAAAGAACACAGAAACTGTTTTGAATCTCGAAGAGTCTCTGCAAGCAAAGAACTCTGCTCCAGTATTGTGAAATCATGCACTAACTTAGGCTGGCCGTCCAAATCCTCCCATCAAAGTTCATTATGTGATCAGGCTGATGTCAAAGATACATGTAAAAGAAAGGAAAAAACTCAGATCTAGAGGAAATTGGGAAGGGAGGTGGAGAGATTTTGTTTTGCAAAACAAAATCTTGCAAATTTTAGAGTAAAGGAAAGCTAAGACTATAAGACTAGCCAAGTGGGTCAAAAATAATGGTTTTGAGTACACAAAAAGCCAGATTTTTAGTATGATATGCATAAATGCTTGCTATTTTCCTTTACTTGAGATCTAGTAGAACGCCGCCTGAGGCAACATTTTTTAATAGCAATAATAAAAATACTTAATAGTAGCTAGAGCAAAGCATGTGTGGTCATGATATTTTACAGAGGGGAAAGAAAAGGTAATTCTGAATATCTGTACTACATTTCCACATGATAAAACCACTGCATTCCAAAATGATTCTGAAGTTTGGTGGTGCTGGGAGCAGGGCTGGCAGGTATATAGAGAAATGTTTATTTAAAAAATACAAAAGGAGGCTCAAAGGTCATTATGGGGAAACCAAGAGGACAACCTTTATTATAAAATAAAGCTGCCAATTAATAGTGAGTCTATAGTCAGAAAGTAAAGTTTATGTGCCTTCCCAGATCCATAATTATTACCCCCATAAACAGTAATAAAAATCAAATGTCTTTTCCTCTCACAGTTCTGGCTTACCATGTGGTACCTTAGATTAAAATACTCCCCTAAACCCATCCTTTGTATTTCTTTACCAAGACTTCCCTAGCTCTCCCTCTGGCACATGCCCTCTCACACACCTCATTTCTGCTTCTTTTCAAACTCAAATCTGCACCCCACCTCCCCTTAGGACATCATATTTCCTAGTTTAGCCTATTTCAGTCAGTCTTCAAGTCAAGTACTATATGGGGATCTGGGTTGTCCTTTGAACCATAGGGATCTGGATTGTCCTTATTCAGTAAAAAAGTTTCAAGTAGGTGAGACCCACAATTTCTGTAATTGCCACGGCTACAAGCCAGCCAACAAAAGGATATGCCACTCACCCTGTACCAGAAGTTCACAGCTAAGTGACATTGCCCTTAAAGGATATTTTGCAACATGTAAAACATGTTCATTGTTAATTGTCACAATTTTGCAATGAGTACAGGAGCTACTTTTGTATGCAGAAGGCCAGAATGCTGCTAAACATTCTTTAAGGCAAAGAACCACCCTCACAACAAAGAATTCTCTTGCCTCAAATGTCAACAGTACGGAGATTGAAAAACTCTGGACTACAGCAAGGAAGGAAAATCCACTAATAGGTAGTCTTTACCCAACACTAACAATGCTCAAAGGGCTGACCCAAGTGTACAGGACCATTTGACAAATTCTGGGGGACTTTTGGGTGACATGTGACTAGATTTTAGACTTACCAGATGAACACTCCCATGGAGAAAACTAGGAATTCTATGACATTTTAACCACCACTGCTATGTCTATTTTTAACAAAATCTACATATATTTACAATTTGTCAAACCAGTTCTTTCAATGAAGCTACAGAACTTTTTAAATTAAACCCAGTTTTCACTGAGCTACATTCCCAGACCTTTTTATTTTTCCTTTCCTTTCTCTCTTTCTTTTTTCTTTTCTTTCTTTCCCTTTTTTTCCAAGATTGGGCTTGACTTAGAATCTCTTGCCTCAGCCTCCCATAGTTCAAGGATTACAGGAATGGGCTACCAAGCCTAGCTAGAAGGAAGAGGAAGAAGAAGTCTGTGTTTTGTCCTAATTCTTTGAAGTTGTAATGGCAAGTTCTATTTCTCAGCTGCATTGTAAGTTAGACAATACTTTGCACATAGCCCTATTTGAATCCACATGGGTTACTTTCTCAACAGCCATCATCCCTCAAAGTGCTGCAGATTTTTTAGATAACTGGCAATAATTAATATGCTGAGAATTAGAGAATAAGATCTCAGTTCTAATAATCGTAACAGAAAAATGGGCAGAAAAAATTGTCCTGATTGAAAACAACAACCTCAGAAGCTATATGTAAACATAATAAAAATTTCATATTCTAAACAATATTAATTGCAGCTAGCTTTTTACCAAATGTCTTGACTCAAAGCACTTTGGCTTGGTTGATTTCCTACTGCCCTGGGAACATCCTGGACAAATAAACCAGAAGACTTAAGAATTCATGTTACCTACTTCTCCCTGCCTGCCCATAGCACACAGCCTAGGTCCCATTTCCAAGGGGCTTTTACTTGATTTGGGTTGTTGGCAAATGCAGTCCCCAATAACTTGAGTGTTATTCTACCCTGCTACTAAAACAAGGCAAGATGCCCAAAAGGATTAGTACATACATTAAGCAGTAAGAAATATATCTAAGTCAAAAAACCTCAACTTTTTTCTAAGGACCTGACAATAAAATAACAAACAGAGTAAGTATAAGAGAATCCTAGTATATAAATCCACTTTTTAATGAAACCAGAAGTATCTTGGATATATTATATGGAACGGTATGTTCTTTGCAGAAAAATCTAGAGAATAACGTATATGATTACCATATCAAATACTGTCTAAATCGACCTGTAATGAAAGGCATCAGACAACACTGGTGAGTAATGCTGAGTCTCAGCCAACCCTTGGTTCACATTAGCATGTCAGTTGTAGTTCCTGGGCAACAATTTTGGTCTTCCAAGTAAGTTTAGATCACAACCTTTTTGTTGTTGTTACATCTTGCCAGACAAAGAAGGGGTTTCACCCTCAGCCTTTCCAGGCCATGGAGAGCCAACAAGACACTAAAGCAGCCCAACTCGCCTCATATGTAATTCTTACCAACTTTAAATCTTTGGGAACAGAATGGTGAAAGAGGCCAGGAGATAGGGTTTATGTGAAGTCCAACACCTCTGCCTGAGAATGAATCATAAAACCACTAGCACTCCATTCCCTCATTACAACATGCAGTCTTAACCTGGGTGAACCATGCGTAATGAAAAAGAAATCAGGAACACTCTGAATTTAAAGCCCCAAGTACAATTTAAATCCTGTTTTAGATTCATTTCAATTAATGTAGGTAAGGCAACTTCTTTATTCAGGCTGCGTTATTCTGACTAGTTTAATAACAAAAGCAGAAACATTTTCCTACTTAAAATAAGAATATGCTGATAGAAATCCATTCTAAATTCAGTAAAGAATACAGCAACAGCTTATAATAAACTGCCTTACTGAATAATATGAAAGAAATTACTCAGTTTTCTGGCAATAGGAAACAACTATTTGTATGTTATTACATATTTTGCAGGTTATAAATTAAAAGCCTAATTTTTATACTGTAACATAGCATTCTTCAAAAATATCTTATAAAGAACAACTAATGCAATAAGCAAAAAGTGAGTTAAATATATTTGAGAAGCACCACATTTCCCAGTCCTCTGCCTGGAAATGACCTGTGCATGCTGGTAGATTTCAGTTTGAGGAGTCCTTTGGTGCTCTCTGGACTCAGCCTCTCCCCAAGTGCATCTGGCCCTCCAGCCCATTTTCACTCACAGCACATACCAGCACCCCATAAAAAGGCAGGTCTTCCTAGCACACTTCGGGAAAGGTTCTGCTGGAAAAGGGATATAATGAAATGGCTTCATAGCTGAGGCTCTGGACTCAAATATCAGCTTCACAATTTGTTAGCTGTATAACACTGTGCAACTTGTCCCTCAGTTTCCCCTGATAAAAGGATCAAATAATAGCATAGGCCTTCGGCCTGGGAGGTTCACACTGCTGGCTCCTTTTTGTTACTCAGGTCTCAGTTCAAAATGCCACCGCCTCTCAGATACCTTAACTTCCCAATACAAAACGAGTTTCACTATGGTCACTAATGTTGCTCCCACTTTTCTTCATGACACTTCTCTATTTAACTATAAAACTGTCATTTATTTCCTCTCTATGTAATACAAGCACTATGAAGCTAAACTACTGGTTATCTGTGCCTATATATCCATAAGGAGATCTCAGCAAGAATTCATCCAACAAATAAATAATAGAGTAAATAAATGGATAAATGGATGAACAAATGGGGTGGCTGTGAAAATTACATGTGAATTAATGTAGAGCATTCTTCACAGTGCCTGATACATAAACAAGTATACAGATGCTTTTGAAAATTTAATTTCTGATAAGCTGTCAGTGATCAATGCATGCAAAAATCACCTATCTTCCAGTATTTAATTTTGAGACACTGAAGTACCTCTTCCTGCTATATTATAAGTAAGCATTTCATGACATTTATTCAATGTTCTGCTAAACAGATTTTCAGGAATGAGGGGAGGGGTAGGCCCTGAGAATTTGCCTATTTCCATAGTGTAAATATTTCAACAGTGACCACTATCAGGATATCAGTGGTTTAAGAGCAGGTTCACAAAATTGCTGAAAAATTAACAAGTAACTCTCACAAGCTACTACAACTCTTCTGTGAAGAAGGTTCTTTCAAGCCTCCAACTCTTGTTTGTTGGATTCAAGTTTAGAATGAGTTTTTTTTTTTTTTTCTACAAAGACACAGCTTCCATGTTCCCCCTTCTTGATGAGCCAAGATAAGAGCTATCCACTGACCTTGGCTTGATGCTCAAGAAAACAAGGATATACTGAACTACATTTTCCATACCACCCTTTTGTATAATTTCAGTTTGATGTTTAAAGCAATAAACATGATTTATATCCACACTAGACCATTTTGAGAACCAATAAAATTCCCAGAACACAAGGTGAGTTGTGTTTAAATTCATTTAAACAGAGGCATCCAGAAAATATAATCAAGGTACCACTCTCAGTGAGGAGAATTTAATAGAAGAGTAGTATCATCCTGACTTCATCCTCACATGGCATGTCAGACAGTGCTTCAGATGGATGTTTCTCTGGCATCACAAAATTGCTATCCTAATTACTTTCTTTGTTACTATGACACACTATCCAACACACACAAATTAAAGACATAGTTTATTCTGGGTCTCATTTTCATTGCATAGTAGGCTGGCTCCAAGGCAGAAAGGGCATGGTGGAAAGATGTGACATGGAACAAACTAGCTGCTCATGTCATAGTGGTAAGAAGCAGTGAAAGAAGAGAGGCACTAGGGATAGAAATATACCCCTTCAAGTCATACACCCAGTGACCTGCCTCTTCCAACCAAGCTCCACCTCCTAACAGCACGTGAGCTACAGATCCATTGGTGGACCAGTCCACTGAGGAGTAGAGCATCCCCATGATCCAGTTACCTCTAGTCGCATGAGATTTGGGGAGTACATTTCAGATCCAAGCTATGACAGTCCACCATGTAAATCTCTTTATGCAAAACTAATTGAGTCTATCTCTAAGAGTTGCCAAAGTCCTAATAATTCCAGCACTGCTGAAAAGTCCAAGTTCAAAGTCTCCCCTAAGACTTAAAAAAAATTCTAAGCTGTGAGCCCCTGTAAAAGTCAAAAAGAAAATTAAACATTTCTAACATACAGTAGCACCAGATAAACACTCCTATCCCCAAAGGGGAAAATAGGGCTAGAAATCAATGAGGCAAAGCAAGACTGAAACCCAGCATAGCAAAATTAGATCCTGTAGCAATGTGTCTGGCACCCAGGGAAAACTGTGGCAAGTTGTGAACTCTAATGGCTTAGGGAGCCCCACCCCTACAGTTCTCTCTTAGAGTAGCTTTCCTCACTACCACCCTCCTTTCCACAGAAGTCATCCCATGCTCCTGGCTTCTCCAACTTCCTGGGGTTTCCACTGCACTCTCGTATCTTCACACACTGACCTCTCAGGGACACTGTGCTGGGCCTCCCAGGCCTTCTTCTGAAATATCACAGGAAGCCTCCCTGACCCCACAACTCCTGCATTCTACATGCCTATAAAATCAGCACCAAATGGATGACACCAAAGCCTGTGGTCAGCTTAAGCAGCAGCCTGCTCCTCTTGAATCATGGCTGTGGAGTCCTCAAGTGTCTGGATAGCTGAGTACTATGAACCAAATCCCAGGAAATCAATTCCCCAGGTCCCTTTTCTCAAACAGAGTACCCTGGGGCTCTTTTCTCAAAGCAAAGCCTTTTATCTTTGTACCCTTGAGCCTGAGAAACTTGGGGTCTTACTGATTTTGAAGTGCCCAAAGGAATCTTTCCTATTGTCCTGATATAAAATATATGAGTTCTTTTTAATGCTAATTGTTTTAGCAACTAAGATCTAGGCCAAAATTTCATAGGCCCTTCCTTTCCAGCAAAACTGAAAACTTTTTAAATGAGGTTTTTGCTTCTATGTCTCAGTGTAAATCTCACTAAAAGCAGCACATAGTAGCCATGCCACAGACTGAATGTTGGGCTCTCTTGAAATTTCCTCTGCCAGATTCATTAGTCTACCACCCTTAGTCTCAGTCTCTTCCAAGGGTTCAGGACATGAACAAAATGTAGACAGAATTGTTTTCCAGAGCATAACACACATGGTCTTCAGTCAAATTGGCAGTGGAGTACTTGTTACCAAATGAAACCTTATTTTTACTGTCTCTTTAATCAGCATTCTGATCTTGACAGCTCTGACAAAAATCTCTAATCAAATTCAGCTTACAACATCCTAGGATTGCTTCTCCAGCTGACAGTTACAAAATTTTCCAAACTCCTCTCACAAAGCAGTTCCAAAGGCCTCTAAACTACATGATCGGGTTGTCACAGCAATGACACCACTTCTCTGGTACCAAAATCTGTCTTAGTCACTTTCCTTATTGCTAAGACACAACAGCCAACATCCACAAATTAAAGGAGGAAAAGCGTACTTTGGCTCACATTTTCATGTCATAGTTGGCTGGCTCCAAGGCAGAGAGGGAATGGTGCAAGGGTCTAACACAAAAGAAAGCTGCTCATGTCATGGCAGTCAGGAAGCAGAGAGAGCAGGGAGGAGTATACCATTCCAAGTCATATCCACTGATGAGTATAACACTCTCATGATCCAGTCACCTTCCAAACACTTGAGACTGTTCAGGGACATTTCAGATCCAAACCAAAACACTTGTATATGTAATATTATCTCTTGGCAGCCAGTTTTTCCATTTATAATGATCCTCTACCAACCACAGATTTGAGGTAACAGAAGCAAAACTTCAAAATTCATAGTCTACATGTAAATAATAAGTGCCAGTCATTACTGTTCCTCTTCCATAAGCTAGGTGTCTATAAAGTGATATGGGCAAAGGATTGGTTTTTGTATGACTATAGTAGTTATCTATAGCTACCCAACAAATCACCCCAAAATTCATCAGCTTAAAACAATACACATTTATTACCTCACAGTTTTGGTGGTTCAGGAATCCAGGCACACTTTAGCTGGGTCCTCTGTTTCATGATCTCTCACAAGGCTACAGTCAAGGTGTTGGCCCAGGTCCTGGCATCCCTTGACTGCAAAAGTGTCACTTCTAAGTACACTAAATGGTTGCTGGCAGTTTTCAGTGCTTTGTGGCTATTAGACTCAGTACCTCCATTCCTCGTTGAATGTTGGCTAGAGAATGTTCTCAGCTCTTTACCATATGGGCTCTCAACATGACAGCTTCCTTCATCAATCACACCAACTAAGAAGGCAACAGAGTCTACTTGCAAGATGGAAACAACAGTCTTCTATAATCTAATGGAAGCAACACTGAGTATGCCATTATCTTCACCATACTTTATTGTTTAGAGGGAAGTCTCTAGGAGTAACCAACACTCAAGAGAGGAGGACTGCACAAGGGTATGACTCCAAAGAGGGAGGAATCATTGTGAGCTGTCTTATAAATAGGCCCACCACACTCATCCTCTTGGAATACAGTGGGAAGACCAAACATAACACTGACCCATCTTTAAGCTCCTCAGTGTGAAACCACACCATGTGGTTTCCAAAGCATGTGGCTACAGTCCCATGAAAATGAAATGTGGGTGAATACTACATTAAGTAGAGGACATTAGGTTTGAAGACATAAAATTCTGTTTAAATGTTACAAGCAAATATAATCTACATCAGAGAAAACTGGGAACATCTGCATTTTAGCAAATTCTAACATGGAAGCCATGCTTTCTGACAGCCAAACAAGTGACTCACAAGAAGAACTGCCCATTTAAACAGGCATTCACTGCCAAGAAATTTAGTCTGCTCTGGAATTTTATTTATTGCTATAGAACATTTTGAAAATATATTTAATGCCTTTTTACTGCTTGTGATTTGATACGTGATCTATGTCTACTTTAAGCACTTTTTTGCTTCTGTGATACTTCTAAGATCCATAACCACCACAGTGGCAAGGAACTGGAAAAACAATTTCAAATCCTGGCTGTCACCCACACTTTTTCTAAGCTTTACCAAACCACATATTCTTTCTCAGATATCTGAGCATCCCAACATTCAATGGTGGTGGCAACCTACACAGACTGCCTCTACAGGACTTAAAATGATCTAATCTACTAAGGGCAAAATGCATACACAGAAAACCTAGATCACTCAGTAGCAGGCAAATGCAAGTGCAGGCAAAGGCTCTCTGAAATCTACACTTTCAAAACTGGTCTGCATGTTTTATTATTCTTTCCAGAAATACCCATATGTTCTACTTTCTGTAAACTCCACCCCATTCTGTTATAACAATACTTAGTTCACTGTGTTTCTAATCACCTACATGTTTTGTTCCTTTAGCAAGATGATATATAATAAACAAACAAACTTAAACAGCACTGTATTTTCAAACCCCCAAATGCTTGCCACCTGTGGGAAAGTAAGTGAAAACACCTCAGAACTAACATGTGCTGCAGATGCTTGGATCATGAATGTGTGTTAAATAACAATGGACCATGTATGTGGTGAGCAGAGAAAAGACTAATACAAAATTCTACCTCAATAATCATAAGGAGAGAAGATAACAAAGCAAACGACAAAGTGAATTTTGTTACGGTTGCAGTTACCGTCCAACCCATGAGAGTAGCTTGATAATGTTTTTAATTTGAAATATAAAGTCCTGGGAAAATCAAATGAATGTTCTTACCTCTCTGAGATGAATGTTTTCCTTCTCTTTCTGATCTAAAATTACTTCCAAGTGGCTGACCTGAGACTCAGCCTCTGCCATCCGACGTGTCCTCTCGTTGTCATCCTCAAGGCTTTTGGATGGCAAACCTTTACTTTGCAGCATCTCAAGGAGCTTTTTAATTGACTCATCTCGAGCATTGAGGGTCTGTTTCTGTGTTTCGATTCTCAGTTCCATCTCCTCTAACGTCTTCCTCAAAAGGAACAGCTCCTTGGCCTGTCTGTCATGCTCAGCTTGGAGTCTCCTAAAGTTCTCCTCAGTCAGCTCAATGGTGAAGTGCTCAGCCCCGCGGTTGCCACTCTCTTGCTGCAGGAGGTGGTTGAGGTCTCTCTGGGTTCGCAGCTCATCCTGAAGGGCTTGGATTGTCAACTGCAGGTGCTGCAGTGAGAAAGATGGGGCAGGGGAGGAGACAGAAGCAAAAAAGTCAATGAGAAGCCAAGTGCTGCTTGTTGCTTCACACCATGAGGATGGAATGTTAATTATGAGGTCCGTGCAGTCCTCCACAGCAACTTCGGGAGCATGGGACAGCACATGGAAGGGGGAGTTAATTCAATGATGCTTTCTAAATGTCTTAGGAGAAGAGAAATGTACACATACACAGGAACAGTATATTAGTGTCAATCACAAGGGAAATTATACATCTACAGAGTTTTAATTTAGAAAGTGAAAGGGTTAGAGGGAAACTTTCACAAACACACCTTCTTTATGCCCACAACGCTCCAGACTCAGTATTCCTTGTTTCCTAAGATGTTCTTTATTCTACTTAATCCATTATGTTACATGAAAAGTGCATGTCCATTTAAAAATGAAAAAAGCATCCACTACAAGTAGACACAAACAAGGACTTTATTTTTTACAAATAAAGTTGTGAACAGGTTTAGTAAACAGGATTACTGCCTCTGCAAGCAAAAGGGAACAAATGCAAACAAGACAAACACACCCAAACACACAAGGAGGTGTGGCTATGCAGAACAAAACAAACAAGCTGCAAAGAGTAAACAAACCTTGGTTCTTCTGGCTTCCAGTAACTGAACAGCGTGGGAAATGAAAAAAAAAAAAACAAAAATGAAGCAAAAAATCAACACAAAGAAAAGTCCAGTGCAAGCAAACGATATTTAACAGAAAGAACTTAATCAACAGAGAGTACTTTCACAGAAGAAGAAAACAGAAAAAAAATTTTTTTATTAGAGCAAAGACCTACAAAATCCACAGTGTTGCTGTTTGATAAATGTGCAGGGGGGAGGGGACACCACTGTGAGGGTTTTTTTCCTATCTTTTCTTTTCTTAAGTCTCACTGACCCAGGAACCAAATGTCTTGGACATCTTACCAGGAGGAAATCACAACACTCTAGAAGCACCCATGTGTTGGTTCAGGTTACCACTGTAACCACAATCAGAATGAAAGCACCAAAAATAGTCACCAGGTAAGAAAAAAGAAATCTTGTATGAAGTTGATGAATTCAGCAACACCTTCCCCACAAGGCCAACACCCAGGATGGTCAGCAGAAGCAGCCACAAACCTAAAGGCAGATCGTGCCAGGAGGCCTCAAAAATAGCAGTTATTCACTCACAAACACCGATTCTGCCTGTGGCCCAAACAAAATAATAAATGATGTGGACCAATGCCAGGGAACTCCTGCTCATAGGAAACTATAGTATTATAAGGTATGGAAGATACTATGTCTAAGTTAGAGACATTAGAGCAGTCAACAATTTTTAAATTTTTGTAACACTATGTCTGAAATCCAGAGGTGCTGATATCTTTCTGAGTGTGAAACAGTGTTACACATCACTGGATTATATTCTTTATGAGTATCATTTCATTTCACCTTCACAATTAAGAATGTCCATTGAGAAATTCCTACAACACATGGAACAACCATCATTCATATTCATGTGCCATGCACAATAGTGAATGGAGTGTAAGCAACTGGTACGGATTCGTAATAGATACTGTGAATTATTTTTGTCATATATCACTCTGTAAGGTGTAAAATTCAGTGGCTTTTAGTATACTCACAAACTTGTACAATGATCACAGATTTTATATCTTTTCATCACTTCAGAAAGAAACACTGTACCCTTTAACAGTCATTCCCCATACCTCCTTCTGTTCTCAATCCCTGATAATCACTAATGTTCTTTCTGTCTACAGATTTGTCTACATGAGACATTTCATATCAAGGAAAGCATTTAATAAAGTAGTTTCTTTCACATAGCATGTTTTCAAAGTTTATCCATGTTACAGCAAGTATCAATACTTCATTATTTTTTGTAATTCAATTTTAGTCCTTCATAGGATATGTTATATTTTATTTATACATTTATTAATGGATTAACACACAAATACGGATATCATCACTATTGATATTAGCCAGAAAGTGGAAACTACCCATATGCCAATCCATTAATATTCAAAGGAATATTATTCACCTATAAAAAGAAATGAAGTACTAATATACACTACAAAGATAAACCTGGAAAACATTATGCCAGTGTAAAAGAAGCCAATCAGAAAAGACCACAAATTGTACAGTTCCATGGAAGGAACAACCAGAACAAGCCAATCTAGAGACAGAAATAGAGCAGTAATTTCCAGAGAGGGAGAGAGGTGGAAATGGGCCATAACTACTAAGTTGTATTGGCTTTTTTTAAAGTGATGAAAATGTTCTCAAATCAGATGGAGGTGTTAGTTGCACAACTTTGTTAATATACCAACCTGATGAATTTTACATTTTACATGAGTAAATTGTATAGTAAATAAATTACATCTCAATAAAGCTGTCAGACACACCAATAAAACAAGAACAGCAATCCCTCATCCCTAAGCCAGTCAAAACAAACCCCACTGGAGCATACATAGCCTTCAGCCCAGGGATTTGGTTATTGCTAAGCCTATTGGGAGCATGCTTTCCCAATTATCATCTGGTTAAATACTCTTGATGATTGAAAATCTTGATCTTTGGAAATGACTTGAATTTCTGAGAAATCCAGATTAATTTGCAAACACCTGATGAATCAAGCTGATCATAATGGAAATGATCTTTTCTGAGAATCACCAAAAATAAGATTTGTATTCTGATGTGGCTCATAAATTGGCCAGAAGGGAATTCTAAAAAATAATCTGTCAGAGCGCTTTGAGCAGAAGCAGCAATGATGGGAGGGCAACTCCACAGAAGAGCTGCCCCTTTCGGTGGAAAACTTGCTTATTATACTGATCCTTTGCTTCCACATCTACAAAACTGAGATGATCGTAATATTTATCTATGAAGAATAACTGAGATGATTCATCAAGTGCCAGATATGAGTGTGAAGGAAAGGTTAAAGTTAGGAAATTAGAGAAGGAGAAAAGTAGGAATAGAGGGAAGAAGGATAACAGGAAGAAGGAAAAGAAGAGAAGGAGGAAGGAATGGAGGGTAACTGGCTCATTCGCCCATTCAATATATTATTTACTTAGTCTCTCTCTCATAGTCATAAAATACCCAAAAAATGATAAATAATCTGGTGTTTACTGTTCCTGTGGACAAGTAAACCAACAGAAGCAATACTGTGTCATGAGCATTATGACAGAAGTCATAGCCAGGTGGCTGGAAATACAGAGAAGGTGTGACTCGGGCAAGGAATATATAGGAAAATATCTCAGACCAAGAGGATTCCACTAAGGCAGGTCTTGAAGGGTAAAGGAGAGTCTGGCCCTTGAAAGAGGAAGGAAAGAGACAACATAAAGGCACACAGGCAGAGAAAGACCAGACCTATCAAGGAATACTTAACAAAAATGTACACGGCACTTACTGCAGAGATCACAGCTCTACGTCTAAGCTCTTATAAACTTCATAATGGCTCTGGGAGGCAGCCACTGTTATAGTCTCCGCCTAACGGGTGAAAAACATGGAGATACACAGAAGTTAAGTACCTTTCTCCAGGTCACTCAGCTAGGCAAGTGGCACACTCAGGTGCTCATCTAGGTAGTCTGACCCCAAAGATCACATATGACTCACACTACCACCTAGCCTGTGAAGTAGCAAAAAAGTTTTGGGATAGCTGGGAAAGAAGGGAGCTGAGGTAGTAAGAGCAGACAGGTAGATACTTTCAAGAGTTACAGCAATTCTCTTAATTAAAAATTAGCCATCCTAACCAGGTTGTTTCTCATGCAGGGGTGGTTATGATGGACACTTCTAGGTTGTACATTTATTAATAATTATCAACAGCCATTCTATACAATTTTGGGGATAAATCATTTCATAATTAAATGGTGATTAGAGCTTTCCAAGGCCTCATGTCTTGCCAGGTGAACCAGCCAGGGTATGTAGAAACATAACTCCATGTGCCTCCGGTCACAATTGAGGCCTCAAGGGTCCACGATGCTGTGATTATCCAGGGCAAGATTTTATCAGCTGAAGACACCCTGGTTCCATGAGAACCAAGTAGTACGATGTAAGAGCATCATTAGTTTAAGATCACTGCCCTCTGAGTCATCCGAAGTTATCTTCACCAACACAAGATCCTTCTCAGCGTAAGACCACCCCTGTTACCTGAGTCATCCAATAATGGCCTCACCATGTTCGTCATTGTAAATGTGATCAATAAATACTGAGGTTCTGACTGCCCTGTGGTCTTTTGTTCCCTGTGAAAAACTGGCCACCCCAGATCCCCACTGCACTGTTATGTCTCTCTTGCTCTTTCTTTTTGCCATGCACTCTAACACCTTGCAAGAAACGGGATTCGATGCAGGGATCCTCGATAAAGAACCAGTATGTATTTTTCAAGCATTTTCTTCATTAGTCACAAAACGACTTCAGCATGAGTAAACACAACCTGATAATCAGCCAAAAGTTGAATGTTCAAAATCTCTCAAATGTGTATTTATATTTTATTATTCATTCTCTTTTTAAGATATTCAAAATAAAACAGGAATCTCCTTGTCACTACAAAAGGGATCTTCAGCAAAATGTGTAAACCCTGTACAGCCTCATTATCATTTTCTCTCATGTCTTTGAAGTTTGAGAGGGGATCTGAAATCATCTCATTTTTCTTTCATGCTCTCACCCCGCCATCTTGTTCTCTCTCCCAAATTCCATGAGATCAGCAGTTATCAGCATTCATTTCGGCTTGCTACCTACATCACACAGCTACAAACCAGCAATGCACTAGGCTGTATTCTAGAGCCATCTGTTTGGAATCTTCCAACCATGTAGTCTCAGCTTTTTAAAGCTTCAACCATCCTTCCATTTTGCTTCAAATTAGGAGCCCTTCCAAAGTCCTTCTGCATCACGACAGGACATCATCAGGTAGTCCGGCTTCATTGCCAGGTCTCGGCCAAACTGCTGTCATTTTACCACTCATGGCACGGATGCTACAAGTGACAACCCATTAGTTCCCTTCAAGTAAAAAAGTGATTGGGTGTTTGGTCTTTTTACTCCCCACCCTGATCCTCTCCAGTTGCCCATAAAGAATCAAACTGCAAAAAGCAAATGCCACTGTACAGACTGCCACTGGAAAAACATCATGGCAGGAAGCCAAGGAACCATGACAGTGAGAATCCAGGATGCTCTCAGGAGCACAACTAGAATATCATTTTTACAATGACACTTGTCCTTTAGCCTGTCCTTCTTTTCTCCCTCCTTAAATTACATGCTTTAAAATCTGTCCTGAATAGTACAGACCAGCGTCATCTCTAGTTCATAGGCAAGAAATGTTTTAAAGGACTCATATGTAGCTTAAATATAGGTAAACAGTACGGAAGCTTCATAAATAGCTTATGTGCCCAACTTATCCCCAATTTTGAACACACAGTTTAGTGACACTATCCTAGAATAATGAAGGAAGCCATAGAGACTTCTGTTTATGGCACGCTATGTCTTCTGACAGGCCCTCTCGCTATACTATAGCTAAATAAAACCAAACTGGCCTTTCAGTGCATAGCGAGGTTTACAAGGAAGTAACAGAAATTTCCAGGGAAAAGAACGAGGAGGAACAGAGAAAAGAGAAGTGGGTAGAAAAGGAGGCAGACAGCAAAAGAGGACGAAGGCCAGTTTCTCTTCCTTTCATAACAAGTAAATGTAAATACAATCCCTGAGTCTGACGCGATGAACTGGGGTTCACTAATGCAGAGTGAGCAAGCTTGGATTCTCCACTAAGCTCAAATTTGCAGAGGGGGTAAAGATTTGCAGAGGGGGCTAAAGAGGTTTCAAGTAGGTTAGTGTCCCCTGGTTTATGAAAAAGACAAACACAAATCCTTTAAAGAAGTGCAGGAAGGCACAGAGCAAAAGCCCTCAAGAATAAAATATTCAAATTAATTTAATACAAGAAAAATTACCACAGATTAATATTATAAAAGTTCTATAATTGAAAGCCACATGCACAACAGAAAATGTTTTTATGTGTTTAAGTAAACAAATACTTTAAAGAGATGTAATACAGAACCAGAGAATCAACATACAAAAATGACTGTAAAATGAACCAAAACTGAAAAAGAATAAAAATGTACAGTAATCGAAAAATAGTATTAGAAATGAAAAGCCATAAGAGAAAAGAGAAAATTAACGAACAAAGATACAACAGAGATAATTTATAGAGCAAGATGTTGGCTCTTTCAAGATATCTAATAAAATAAACCTCTCAGATCACTGCACACAGGAGAGATTTAAAAGATGATATGCAAAAGCTTTTAACTTTATGCCAGTAAATGTCAATAAAATGGTCAAACTACTAGAAAAGTATCTTACACGCTGCTAACTCTAGAAAAAAGAGAAAGCCTGTACAGTTCTCTAGCTATTAAATAAACTCAGTCAGTAGATTAAGATTCTTCTCACAAGAAAAGTCTAGAGGATTCCAATTTACACAAACCTCTTGGAAAAAGAAGAAACTCTTCCCCCATTCATCCTGTGAGACTGGACCATCCTGACAACAAAGCTAGACACAAACTACATACATCAGAAAGATAACTGACAGGCCAAACTCCACACCTAAACAATGAGTATTACTAGCAGAAGGAATTCAGAAAGAGAATATATCATGACTAAGTTGGGTTTCTTCTAGAAATTCCAGGGTGGATCCACATTAAACAAAGTATTCATGTAAATCACTATATGAAAAAGAAAAATTGTATGATCTGTTCAAGATATGTAGTCACTCATTTCAAAAAATCTTAGAAAACTAGGAATAGTATTCAAACAGTATTCAATGCAAGTCTCAATGATAAATGTTGGAAGGACCCCTTTTAAAATGACAAATAAAATTCATGCCCACTATCACCTTCACTTCTAGTCAACACCCTCCCAGAGCCTGAGTCAATACAGCAATGCCAGAAAATACCTAGGAAAAAAAAAAAAACTGAAAAGAAGAAAAATTCTAATATTATGAACTGCATTATACGGTTATATACTTTTAAAAACAAAAAGAATCTATAAATTATTAAAAGTAAAACAGTTATTTTAACAATAGGCACAAAATATATAGCCATAAAAAGAAAATAGGCAAATCTGATGTTAAAATTAAGAATTTATTTTCAACAGGACCATAGAGTGGAAAAACAATCCAGAAATGAGAGATATTACAATTTATTTTTTTAAAGAGAAAAAAGCAAAAATAAATTGACAAACACAAAGATATAAATAAAACAACATGAAAACGATACAGAATTTCAGACAAGGTGATAGGAAATGGTTGTTGTACTACATATGGTTATCTTCAAGCTGATTACTTAGATAAACAAATACAGGCATGTAAGATTGATCAAACAATCAAATATTAACTGTTCCTTTCAATAAAATAGAAATTCATAGTACAATCTTAGCTATCTTGTGTGTGTGTGTGTGTGTGTGTGTGTGTGTGTGTGTGTGTGTATTTCTCCCTAGTCCTTCTTTCCTTTTGAGCAGTTTCTTTCCAATTCACAATATCTTTCAGATTTTATTTACTCGTTCATGTTCTTACACTAGGGAGACGGTATGATGTTTACACAATTCGTTACAATGACAAAATATTGTTATCTAAAAAGTAAGTAATCCCTAAAAATCAAAGAAAGATACTAACAATTATACAAAAATGATCAAAATAATAGGTATTTTGTAGAAAACAAAATATGACCAGCCTATAAGAACATGAAAAGTTCAACAGTTAGTAGTCAGAAAAATACCTATAAAAGCACTAATGAGAACGCCTTGTACATCCTACTCTCTCAGCCAAACCACACACCTGTATGATAATAATAACAACAAAAGCAAACAACAAATCTGACAGTAGCAAATAACAACAAGGATGTGGATGATGAACTCCTAAAATAGCTGTTACAAAGACAAACTAGGGAAACCACTTACAAACAATAATTTGGCAAGAATTAACCATTAATATACTCATCCAGGAATTTTACCTCCCAGTAAAACCTAAATCAGGGTTTAGTAAACTATGACCTTTCAGCCAAATCTGACTGGTTGCCTGTATTTATAAATGAAATTTTATTAGATCCTAGCCATAACCACTTATTTATGTAATAACTATTATTACTTTTGCACCACAATTGCAGAATAGAGTAGATCAGCAGATACTATATAATCTGCAAAAGTCTACAATATTTACTATCTGGATCTTTCAAAAAAAATTTGCCAGCCCTTTCCCTAAAGAAATAATATGCACATGAGCACAAGGGACACACAGAAGAACATTAAATAGAGCCGTATTTCTAGACCAAAAAAGAAAAACAGGTAGGCAAAATCCATCAAAAGGATAACATAAATAATGGAGTATGCATGTAATGGAATTTATAACACTGAGCAAAAAAAAAAAAATGACAGATGTGACAAAAATTAATCTTAAAATGGCATTAAATGGAATTAGTAAAAACAGTTGCACTTAGATATGTAAATCTCTCTACTTAAAGAAGACTCAAGGGAATGATGATCATAAGTCAGGAAACGGGGGGGGGGCTGGAGATATAGCTCAGTGGAATAAGTGCCTGCCTAGGAAGCGCAGGATCCTGAGTTCGATCCCCAGTACCGCCAAAAAAAAAAAAAAAGGAAAAGGAGCAGGAACTGAGAGAAACGTGTAACTTTAGTAGGCTTAGTAACACTGTCAGGGTTGTGGGGAGGAGGTTGGTGTCCTGGGTGTTTGTGTACTATACTTCATAATTCATACACATGTGCTTCTGGTCTACCCAGCAGCACATAATAATAACCTTAGGTGAGTGTTACAGCTTTTATGTAGTTGTCCCCTCAAAGCCTCATGTCATAGGTGAAGCATTTTAGAGATGGCTAGGTCTAGGGTGTGTGATGCTGAGATCAAGGTTATGACGCTGGGATTAAAGGTGCCTGATTACTAAATTAATCCACTGATTGGTTTAGCACAGTTCTGAGTGTGGATGATGGGAAGGCCCACTTTAGGTGTAGGCAGCACCACCCAAAGGGCAAATAGCCTGGAGGAGATAAAAGAGAGAGGCAGGCTGCTGCCACTGCTGCTGTTACTGCTGCTTGCTGCTTCGCTATCTTCTGTCTACCTGCCATGAACTATTTCTGCTCTGAAAAGCCCCTCTGCCATGCCACCCTGCCTTAGAATCAGCCAATTATGGACTGAAATCTCTACAAAGTGTGAGCTGGAATAAACCTTTCCTCTTTTAACTTCGGGTGTCTGATATTTTGTCTCAGCAACAAAAAAAATAAGACCATGAGTCTTTGGGAGTAGTGTGTAATAGCTCAGTCCACAGCAAACTGTCTGGTTCCAACTCTAGCCCTATTACTCCCTAGCTATGTGATCTTGAACAAATTTCTTAGCTTGAGCCTCAGAATCCTTATTTGTAAATTGGGGATGAAAGACCTACCTTATTATAACTGAGCAAGGATCAAAATGTTCCTTGAGTGGCAAGTGTGGGTTCAGAATACACTAAGCATTACTCCCCATGAATGACCAGGGCCAACCTCCACAGCCATCCTCCCATACCCTCCGTAACTGAGTAAGAGGTTAGAACAAGGTACTCTGATGCACTCATGCCCCGGAGTAGAAGCACACTGATGGCTTACCACAAGCTCCAGACCTGAAGCTGGCTTAACAATGGGCAAGGGATGGAACATAACCTCATGGTCGTGATGTTTGAATGGGAAGTCTTACCTCTCTTGTTTGTACAGTGCACAGCAACAATCTAACGGGAAAAGTGTGAGTTTTGAGGTAAACCAGCTGATCTTCTCTCACTTAGCACGGCTCCCTCAAGTTACTATAGGCCTTCCTCTAAGCCACAGTTTGGTTATCCATAAAATGAGGGTAATAATGGAGACTTCACAGTGTTATTCAGAAGTTTTGATGACATATCATGTCCTTCAGACAGGTCCCAAGTAAAACTGAGTCCTTCAACTTCAAATACTGGTAAATGAAATTACCAGATATTACTGTTAAAATGAAAAGGCCAGTGCGCTTCCTTAACCTATCAGGTCACCAAGACATTAAGCATCCCTATAGCCATTACCAGACTGCTTTTTGGTCTTATTTCACTAAGTAGATTACCTGAAACAGCATACTGCAAGATGCTAATGTGTGTTCTGTTGAAAAAGGAGTGGGAAAGAAGGTCCCATTATCATATGTTATGTACTCACCGATTCATTTTGTACACACATATACAGAATGACTGTCTCACGGACAGTTTGTAATTTTCATTGTACTCCAAATACCGTATATAACAGCTACTCAGTAAACAGTGAATGAAACACCAGAAGAAAGATGAGAGGACCAGAAGGGAAACTGTCTCACCCGACAGTCAGCACAAAGGAACAATCTGAGAGAAAATAAGTTTCCAGTCCTCTTTGCTTAGCTATAGTTAGGCTGGGGGTGGGGTGTCCTCAACCTCTTACTACTCTGCCCTATTTTCTCCCCCACAACTCAAATGCCTCACATTCTCCTGACAAGCCTGATTCAAAGCTGCCAACATTATGTCTACTTCACAAGAGGACCAATTGTGATGGTTTAAGGGATTTGACTGCAATCACATCATTAGCAGATACAAGTTAGTGTCTAAATGGAGCTTTGCTCCAGCCAATTCTAAAGTTTCTCCATTCTAAAAATATTATAGAATTTCATTTTGCACAACTCCTATGAGCTGCAATATATACTCCATTTAAAAAAAGAACAATGAAAATAACTAAGCCATACTTGAGTCTATTTAGGAAGGAGAGGAAAGCACACTTTGCCGTAGCCAATAGTTAGAAGACCAACTTCCAACAGCTACTGGACTCAGAATCTAATCTAGATCTCAAAATGTCTAAAACACAAAAAAGGTAAACAGAATGAAAATATAATAATATATGTATGATGTACAGGAACACACAATTATTTAAGTAGGGACTAGCCAGATGTTCAGAATCCACTGCGTCTTATACCCAAACATGGAAAATATGAGTTCCTGGCAGATTTTTAAAACTTCGTGACCTTAAGCTCTTTTCCACACTATGGGGAAAAAACAAAATGATAAAGTTTTGCACTGTAAAGCAGTTTAGAGTTTCATTGCTATGCAAACTGTCTCCAAGCTATATAAAAATATGAATTGGCTCATACCCAAAAGTCTTGAACTTTTCAAAAAAAATAAATCCATACTCTTTCTCAAGCAAGGGCCCAACATAACTCTTTCAAAGAAAACAGAATCTCTTTGTGGACAACTTGGCCTGTTCTACTTCTCCTGTGACTTTATTTTCTTATTAATCATTTTTCAGTTTGTCTGTAATCAAATTTTAAGGGTAGGGTCTCTGATTCCTCTCTCCCTGTAATCCCATGTACAAGATGTACAATACTCTTCATGGCTCCAAAATTTCTCTGGGCTAAGTCATGTATGTGAAAAGACAGCCAGCAGACCAGCTGGGAACACGTGCTGCTGTGTGCTGTGGAAGAGCTGATTTGCTGAGAAAAGGACAAAAGAAAATGAGTACTCAGACACATGGCTCTAGGCTCTGTCCATGAAGATATCAAATACCCTAGAGAGAAACATGTACAGCTCAACAGGAAATACTGATCAGATTTTTAAAACACTGGGACCCTGGGTTCTTCATACACACACACTGTCACTGATTACAGCAGAACCCACTTTGGTTGATAACATGTGAGATTTTGCCAAAACTCATAATGCTAAGAACAGAAAGTACATGGGAAAGTACTCTTGGCAGTTGCTTTTGTACGTAAGGAGGAGTTCTGCTTTTCATTACAGACCAACACTCTAAGGTGGCATGGTACTGGAATATTACCCTAAGCTTAGACTTAAGGATTTATGTTTCAGTTCTAGCCTTGCAACTAACTATACTCTAAGAACAAAATCACTAAATTTGTCTGGGCTTCTGAGAACAGTGGACAAGACTTGGAGTTTGATAGCCTGTGTTGCCTTGAATGAATTATTTAAGTACTCTGAGCATCAAATTATTCATATATAATTAGAAAATAATAACTGTAACTATCTTGCAGGGTCCATAGAGATACCACAAAAGACACTCATTGAGTGAGCATAGTGGTTCCTATGAACCATGAAGTGCAGGGCCTGACACATAATGAATGTTATCTTTATTGTGAGATAGTGGCAGTGGTGGCTAACGGCCCAAAATTTAACTTTCTCTCCTCCCTCCTCCTATCTGAGCAGAAACTAGGGATGGACATAATGAACATAAAATTTTGATCATCAAATGAATGTAACAGTGGGAAACATAATGCTAAGCACTCTGGCATTTTTTAAATAAAGAAAAACAGGAAATAACTGTTTCAAGACCAACTCAAACATGGATGTAATTGATTTCCCATAACTCCACAAAGGGCTCTCCAGAATCCCAATGGTTTTGTTTTGAATGTCAGTGGGTTTTGTCTATTATGAGCTAGTGATCCATGAGCAGCTGTGAGGCAATGGCATCCCCTGCTGTTGGCCCTTCTCAACATGACATGGATCCTAAAAACCTAAAATGTAAGCAGCACTGATCCTGCAAACGTGTTTAAAGAAGGAACCCAAAACACATAATCTAGAAATAGAGCTAATGTGGAAATTTCTTCCGTACAGTCACAGTAACACAGTTACTAGGGAAAAGTCCTTTCATTTAATTGATTAGCAATTCATTACTGTAGGTGACATTTTAAAATCTTATGCAGTTGTGCTTCCTGTCACCCCTTCTTCCCTGTCTAATATGTTCATTTAACAAAACTGACATCTAGGTAATTTTAGAATGGGCGAAAGGTTGTACTTGATATAATTTCAAAGAGCTGGGCAGCGGGTCTTGAACTACTGATTTTCCTCTACCCTGAGCTATTACGGATTCCTCAGCCCATCTCCAGTCCTTGCTACTCCAAGTTTTCAAGTGGACTGATTTCCTTTGTGTACCTCCTGCTTCTTTCTGCTTCTTGAGTCACTCCACCCCTAAGAGGGAGAAAGACAGCTTTCACGCTAAATGGTGTCCCTGGACCAATTGCATTGCCAAGTGTCCTGTTGGAAAAGCGTGCTTTCAGGTCCCACCCCAGACCTGACAGTAGGAGTCTGCATCTTAACACAACCTCCATCCAGGTAATCTGTAGACACATTGAAAGTTAAGAACTGTTTCTCTAAACTTCAAAAACAAAGTTTCAGCCTTACTACCGCTTTAAGAAAAGATTAGTAGTGGAGAGAGAAGGAAGGAAAGAACCATGAACATTGTACTATGAAATAGTCCAAAGAAGCAGACTGAAATCCAGTTTGTGTGATTAATCAAATTAAAGTAAACTGTGGATGATGTCCTCAAACTACAAGACTACTAAATAAAGTAGATAAAGTGAATCATCTGTTCATTCATTCATTCAACCATTATTGAGCTCTTTGTTATTCAGTAGACTTACATACCAAGATTTCTTTCCAAGTCAAAAAAGAAGTCCTGCCCGGTTAAAATATATATCACATATGTTGTTCATTTATTTTTAAGGGTTATATAAATATCTGAATTTTAATTCTATTCTGTTGTTATCATTATTTAAAAAATCTGAGGGGACCTTTAAAAAGTCATCTGAAACGTCAGTACTACATTTAGCATTCAACTGTTTTATTCATTACTGCTTTTAAACAGCATTTCTGTGTGCATGTCTGTGCTCTTGGTGGAATTTTAAGTGACTGGGAAAACTATGAGGAGTCTATGATAAAACTTCATTTTTTTTTTTCTTTTTAATTTTATTTTAAAGACAAAAGAATGGAGACATATGAACCAGAAAAGCCATAGGCAATACAGAAAATACAAAGTTACACAGAATATAGTAGGGAATTAGAACTGGATGTTGTATTACATAGTTATCTTCACATTAGTTAACACAAAAACATTAAAGGAAATACCAAATTATAGAGAAGATAGCAGGGAATTTGCACTGGATGCTGTATAATATAAAGTTATCTTCATTTCTACTAATACAAAAACGACTGAGGAAATACAGAATTATGGAGAAGATAGAAGGGAATTAGCTCTGGATGCTGTCCTACATAATGTTACCTTCACCTTTGTTACTCAGGTTACACAGATGATGGCCCTTTTGATCAGTTCGTTTTTTCTCCTCC